>AWWV01009066.1:0-49675 GCA_001974805.1 Corchorus capsularis
CCATGAAGTGGGCATTTTTCGGCATTCAGTACCAATTTGGTTTCAACACACCTTTTTTAAGATGAGTTCTAGATTATGGAGGCATTGATTGAAGCTATCTCCATAGACTGTGAAATCGTCCATGAATACTTCCATCTTGTCTCCCACATAATCTTGAAAGATGCTCATCATACACCTTTGAAAAGTTGCAGGTGCATTGCATAAACCAAAAGGCATTCTTGTATAAGCATACGTACCAAAAGGGCATGTAAAGGTTGTCTTCTCTTGATCTTCAGGCGCAATTGGAATCTGGAAGTATCCTGAATATCCATCCAGAAAACAGTAGTAGGATTTACAAGCTAATCTCTCCAACATCTGGTCAATGAATGGCAATGGAAAGTGGTCTTTCTTTGTGGCGGCATTCAGCTTTCTGTAGTCGATACATACTCTCCATCCATTCTGCAGTCTTTGAGGAACGAGCTCTCCATCCTTATTTTCTACGACGGTGAATCCAGACTTCTTTGGAACTACTTGGACAGGACTGACCCATTTACTATCTGATATAGCATAAATGAGACCAGCTCCAAGTAATTTGAGAACTTCTTCTTTGACAACTTCTGCAAGGTTTGGATTTAGTCTTCTTTGTGGTTGTCGAACTGCTACTGCATCATCTTCAAGTCGAATCCTATGCATGCATACAGTAGGACTTATCCCTTTGATATCAGCTACAGTCCATCCAATGGCTTCCTTGTATTCCTTCAAAGCTCTTATTAGTTGTTCTTCTTGTAAATTATTCAATTTACTTGAAATAACAACAGGCAGGGTCTCTTTGTCTCCAAGGAAAACATGCATGCTTCAGGCCTTCAGGAAGTGGTTTCAGCTTGACTTCAGGTGCCTGAATAATGGATGGCAAGGGGTTTAGGCGTCGGCTCCAAACTGATGTATGAAATCGATGCTTTATCTTCAACAGCAAGTAGTGTCTCCAATTCTCTGATGGTTTCTGCTACATCTTCAGGCGTCAGGACTTCTGCTTCCTTGATTTCTTCTTCATTCAGGCTCTTCGTAAGGACCAATTCAAGTTCATCTTCATGGTGAAGCGATTGAACTTGTTCAGAACAAACATCAATTGCATCAATAGCACAGATGGAATGGATCTCAGCAGGAGATTTCATGGCTTCATTTATGTTGAATTCAATAATTTCACCGTTAAATTCCATGCTGAGTTTTCCATCTTGCATGTCAAGTTTTGTTCTGGCTGTGGATAGAAAGGGCATTCCTAGCAGCAGCGGCATATGAGGGAGATAAAGGTCATCTTCACTCATCTTCAAAACATAGAAATCTGCAGGAAAAACAAAATCTCCTTTCTGCACTAAAACATTCCCAACTAATCCCTCAAGCTTAATGTTAGTTCTATCAGCAAATTGCACAGTAAGATCAGTTTTAGTCATAAGTTCTATTTTCAATTGTGAATAAATAGAAAAAGGCATAACGTTAATTGGAGACTCAAATTTACACATGGCTTCTTCTATCTTATTCTTTCCTATTTTACAAGGAATAGAAAAAGTTCCTATATCATTGCATTTATGATGCAATTTTCTCTGATAGGCAGCAGATATAGTCTCATTCATGCAAGCAAATTTTTCAGAAAACTTACTCTTAGTAGTGCATAGATCCTTAAGAAAAGTAGCGTACCTGGGCACTTTTGCGATTTCATCAAGTGAAGGAATATTTACCTCTGATTGCCGAAGTGAACTGAGTTGATTTGCAAACCTTTGAGGAAACGGTGGTGGACCATAAATGGTCTCCATCTTCTTCATCCCTTCGAATCTTGATTTAGGTCGAGAAGCTTTTGGTGATGAAGTAGGCTGATCCTCCTTGCTTTCGGCTGGAATTTCCTCATCTTTTGGCAGATTGTCATTGATTACAGGAATTGGTGGTGGCACATCAGGGAAAATAGGTGCTGAGGGTGGTGTTGAAGGTGAGATTGGCGCAACAGATAACTCCATCTTTTGTGCATACCACTGTTGAGTTTCTTCGATTGCATTGATTCCATATCCTTGTGTGTCTTCTTTCATATATCTTTGTGGCACATATGAAGGAATTTGGGCAGAAGTTTGTGATTGAATATTCATGAAGTCGGCAAACATCTTTGCTAGTGAGGTTATGGTGTGATTAGTTTGATCCACAAACTCCTTCAATTCCTTGCGGATTTCTGATATCTCTGATTCCTTTGTTGTATCGACTTCATTAGTTGCTGAATTGGTGAATGTTCTCAATCATGGTGTTCAGTAGCTTCCTTGCTTCTTCAGGGGTTTTGAGTGTAAGACTCCCTCCACTTGCTGAATCGATGTACATCTGATCTTCATAAAGGAGACCAGTCTCTCGCTTTTCCTTCTAATGTCAAAGGAAAAATTTGAAGTCTTACTTCCTCTTGAGGCATCCCAGTGATTGCAGCACAGTTGATAAAGAAACTATTTAGATGTTCATGAGGGTTCTCATGAAATTCTCCTTGAAAAGTAGGCGGATTACTGCTGACGGCAATTTGCAAGTCATATCCATTGTATAATAATCAATGCAGAGCGGCGGCATCTCACTGTTGAAGTTCAGCTCCCGTAACGTTTGTGGTTGTGCCATTGGATCTATTCTGCAAAACAAAGATGATCAAGTGCAAATCTAATAGAAAAAGAAAAGAAAAATAAAATAAAATAAAACACTATCTCCCCGGCAACGGCGCCAAAAATTTATGATCGGTCGTCAGCAAATCATAAAAATAAAATATTTATCCCAACAATTACTAACTAAGAATAGCTAGGGCAAGTAGGGGTCGAACCCACAGAGAGATAGGTTATTATTCTTTTTCTTAAAACAAACTAATAAAATAGAGAGAATTTTGAAAGTAGAGTTGAATTAAATCAAACAAACAAGTAAAATTAACTAAGAAAGCAATCAAGAAAATTAAAGAAAACAATTAATTAGAAAGCAATGAATAAACTGAGAAAACAATTAAAGAAAACCCTCCAACATAGAATTATTATCCCTCTTGACATAAATAACATGGATCATTGATATCTAAGAATTATGAAAACTTTGGATAGCTTGTTGGAATTAAATCCTAAATTACCTTAATTAGATAAGATTTCCCTTCCAGACTTAAATTATCCCTATCATTCTTTTAGCAATTAATTTCCCTTCCGGGCTTAAGAACCACTAAAGAACAAAGCATTAAGAATTAGTAATTTATAAACAAGCACAACAAACAATTTCTTGCCCATTGATTCTTATCTTTCTTGGAAGGAATTTCCATTCTCCTCCAATAGCTAACAACGATTAAATCCGAATTTCCATCCTAGATTTAATCTAGCTAACGTTAACTTAATTTATCAAGATAGTGTCGACTCCAATCAATCAAGACAAGCAACATAGAATTAAAAATAGAGATTTAAGAAATACCCAAAACAATTTTCATATATAAGCACAAAATCTCACTATGATATAAGTCAAGAGATCAATTAAATTCTACATTGGAGAAAAGAAAATGATTACTCACTCATGAATTGAGTGAGCATCCACAAATAAGAAGAAGAGAACTTATCTATGGATGAAGAAGAAGAGGGGGGCGGCGGCTCCTAGAGTTTCTCCTCCAAATCTTCAAGCAATTCTACAATATATTTTTCTAAAGAGAGAATACATAAAAACCTAGACCTAAGGTGGCTATTTATAGGGAAAAAATAACCTAAAGACTCATATTAGACTTAGGAAAAGAGGCTAGGACGTTCTAGGGGCTAACTTAGTCTCCAAGTTGGATTAGATGTCATCCTAGAGTAGAATTCAAGTCAAAATAGGATTCTGGAATTTTCTGGATTTCTGCAGAAACTTCACCGGCATATTTGGGCTTGAAAACGGCAGAATTAGGCTTTGGACTTCAAAAGAAAGTTGTAGATCTCGGAATTAGCTTTCCAACGGCTACTCATGGGCTTAAAACGGACATCTGAGCAGAACGTTATGGCCTTTCTACCGAGACTGCGCCATTTCCTACTCTAAATAGGACTAGTTACGGGAAATTACGGGATTTAGATATTTTGGAGGGTCCAATCGGCATTAATTGGGATTTAAACTCCAATTATGGACTTATATGGACTTATATGGGCTGAATATAATCGCATATAAATTTTCCAAAATTCCAAAACATCCGGGCTTCTTCAGGGCTTGTCTTCAATCCTTTGCAATTAAAGCTCCAAATCTTCAATTCTTGCTCCTTGAAATAATTCTTCAATGATCTTCAAGTCTTCAAATTATTTTCAAGAAATCTTCAAAACACGAACTTCGAATCTCCAAATCTATACTCAAAATTACTTTGCTCATATCTGTGTAAAAAGTCACCAAAATAGCTCCAAAAGTAGTGAAAATAAGCAAATTCTCAATTTCACATCTTATAAAGACTCAAAACACAAATATTAACAAAATAAGACAAATTAGAGCATAAATAGACCCAAAAACATAGCAAAATAGCCATAAAAATAGGGTTGTTTTTGACTCAATCAAGTATCTTGCTGAACTTCCTCATATCTATAATGAAGTTTACAAAGGTAATTTTTCTGAATTCCTCTCTTCTTCTTTGGAAATTCTGTTTAAATTTTCCATTACCGTGTTAGGGTCCCTTTTCAACTATAAACCGTGAACCATGAACCATGGGAGTATATGCATTAGCCTTTTTACCCATGAACCATGGGAGTAACGACAGTTTGTCCCTAAACTAAAATCGTAATAATTTGCCACTTGAACTTATCAAATTGAGGACAATTTACCCTAACAATTTGCCTCTCCGTCAAGGGTAAATTGTCTTGAATTTAGGAAGTTTAAGCGTAAAATGTCTTGAATTTGAAAATTTAAGGGCCAATTATCATGATTTAAAGTTTATGGAATAAATTGTGCTTGACACAATAGTTCAGGGCAAAAAGGTTAGCAAGAATACACCAACAAAAATTGATGCAGTAATATTCATTAATTCATTAAACCAACAAGAACAAGACAAGCAATTAATTCTTTATATTTGGGCACAAGAATAGTGTAATTTAAAGCAAGAGTACACTAACAGTAGTGAAGTCCGAAAAACTCTCTATAAGTATGTAAATTTATTAATTCTTCAATGAAATTCCAAGTATTTGATTGTTTTCTTGTGTGGCAGAACAAATGGAGATTGCAAGGTCAAAACAGCCAGGGGAATTGCTAAACTGGGAAGACATTAAAAAGATGAGATATTCATGGAATGTTGCTTGTGAAGCCATGAGACTTGCTCCACCACTCCAGGGTGCTTTCAGAGAGGCCATTCATGACTTCACTTTTGCTGGTTACTCTGTTCCTAAGGGCTGGAAGGTTAATACTCCTAATTCCCATAATCTAAAAACTAGAAATTAAATTCATTTGATTCCAAAATCTGAAACTTTTGTTGAAACATTTTCAATGGATTATGTTACAGTTGCATTGGAATGTTAATTCAACACACAAAAATGCCGATTGCTTCCCGGAACCCGAAAAGTTTGTTCCATCAAGATTTGAAGGGAATGGACCAGCTCCTTACACATTTGTTCCATTCGGAGGAGGGCCAAGAATGTGCCCTGGAAAAGAGTATGCTCGTTTGGAAATACTTGTTTTCATGCACAATGTGATGAAAAGGTTTAATTGGGAAAAAGTTTTGCCTGATGAGAAGATAATTGTTGATCCAATGCCAATGCCAGCCAAAGGACTCCCCATTCGCCTCTTCCCCCATAAAGCATAATCATCTTATTGCTTCTTTCTCAATGGAATTAATGCATCTACTTTCTTTCATGAAAATAATAATCTTTTCATAATTTAATTTTTTAACCCTTCTGTTACCTATAAACACATCCTTTATGTATGTAAGTTAGGGATAAATTTCCTGGATAATAAAATTTAATTTTACTCTTATTGTTTTACTATTTATGATAAAAGTTCTTCATCATGTGATCATTTGAATATTTGATGAACTTCAACTAACAACCTCGAACTGAAGTAATGGAACTAATAAAATTGATTATACACCTTAGCAACTCTGTTTTCCTCCGGAAGACAAAACATTATTTTAAAACGGCCAAATGTCCGATTTGGACTTGAAACTTTCCGAACTTACTCAATTTGAGGTTGAACCTTTAAATTGCACCAAATGGAGCCTAAACGTTATCGATATCAACCAATTTGGGCCTAAATTAGACGGTGCTCTGGGTGTGAAACGAACGCGCTGTTATCGTTTCTGTTTGGTGGCTAAAAATTTCAGATGGACGTGTAATCTCTTTCACTAACGTGTGCTAACAGCGTGTGGACTTCAATTCCAAATTTCTGTCTAAATTAGACTCAACTTGGTTGGTTTTGGAAACATTTAAACCCAAATTTACTTTTTAAAAGTTTGGATGCAAATTCAGCAAGTTGGCAAACGTTTAAGCCCAAATTGGATATTTGAACATTTTAAAACTCATAAATGATCTATAACAAAATTTGGTCTAGAATCTAAAACAACATCATCTTGAAACGAAGTATATAATAATTTAATATTAAGGCAAGATGGCATAAATAATACACACATGCAATTTGAGTTCTATCTGTAGGCAAACACCAAATTCTAATATTGTTCTTCGCACGGGAGGGTATAGAAAAAGACAAGCATTTAATGAGTTATTATGAGGTCCATTGTTAACGGACTTAAATAGACTACACATGCGGTATTAAGAGTTGACATGTGTTCTTTAGGGAATAGTTTTTATTTTTTAAATCAAAATTAATTCAGAAAATTGATACTCTCTCTGTCTCATATTATAAGTCCCCTTCTAGAAACTTTATTTGTCCCAAAATATAAGTCCCTTTTTAAATCCCAATGCAACTTTTACCTAAGTTATCTAAATTACCCTTGTTAGTGATAGTAGAAATTTAGTTGGAATTTAATTTATTTATTGACTATGAGGGGTAAGTGGGAGGAGAGAGAAGAGGGATAAAATTGGAAAGAGAAGATAAAAGTTTATAGAAGTTAGAGTTGTAACTACTTTTCTTAAACTTTGTGATACTGTTAAAATGGACTTATATTATGGGACAGAGGGAGTATATGTCAACTCCTCACCCTACTTGTGAAGTCCATATTTTACACAGTATTCCAAATAATAACTAGCATTTAATATACATATATGTGTCTGTTGTTGAAATCGGGTTGATGGGGTGTAATGGTTATACTTATTACTATCACTTTTAAATGCCTTTTAAATGCATGAAGCGATTTTGGGGTACTGTTAATACTTTTTTTTTCTCTCAACAAGTTGTCAGCAACTAAAAACACAGATTCTACGGGTTTGGGGAAAAAGTGTCTCTCTAAAAGTTTTCTCTGTCTTCCTCCTTTCTACCGATAGGGTTTTCTCTGTCTCTCTCGAAGCTTTCTCTGTTTGAACTTTGGATTTGCTTCCAATTTCATGATTAGAATTTAATGATTTCAACTTGAAAATTTTGATTTTTTTTAATGCTTGAAATTGAAATTGTTTGGATAAAAAGAAACACATATCAAACTTAAAAAAACGCTTGAAACACATGAAAAAAGAAAAAAAAATAAACAATGGTCATTTTATGCTTGATTAGAAATTTTATAAATTTTTTATCAAGTTGGTTGATATTTATTATTTTTTATCACTAAAAAAAAAACTAAAACGAAAAACGAAAAATAGAGACATATTTTTATTCGAAAAACGTCTCAAAATACATTAAAAACAGAATCTGAGGCGTTATATAATCCGTCTTGAAAACCTGCGTCGCTAAGATATAGAGACGTAAAAAATATGTCTCTGGATGGTAGACACGAATATCATAAAAAAATCTGCAAAAAAACATACTTTTCTTGCTATATGAGTAATTACTTTTTGAATTTCAACGTCCATCTATTACTGAAAAAGCCATGTCTCTCGAACAATCTCAGTACATATGGCGCAAGACGATTTCACATATCGAGGTCGGAATGGGATCGGGTGTTTTCATGTCTTACTGTAGTGCCCGGTTTGTCTTGATTTCCGATTGATGAACAAGAAGGAGCAAAAGCCATATACGAAGATTACCCACTAACTAAAGAATTCTATCCTCATGAATTCCCTTTCAAAGTTCTAGATTTATATGAGAAATATACAAACACAGTATGTGATGGTAAGGCTTTACGTGAAGTGGAAATGTGGGATAAACATATTAATAAGTGGGAAAATTTTCAATTATATCTAAAGGGTGTTCATATAAATCTTGGAACTTGTCTCAATGACGGACTCGCCTCTTCCTATTGTTGTTGATACTGGGGTTGGGTAAAGAGGGAGGGAAGGAAGAGCTCATAGGAAATGTCTGTAGCTCAAGACAAGAGCTCGAACAACTGTTAAACAAGAGTTCTGTTCACTGGTTAGGGAATGAAATGACGATGATTAAAACCCCACGTCTTCAACCATTATTGGGCTTATACCTGAGCCCGAAGCAAGGTCGGTCGAAACTATTCCTATCACTTACCCATTTCCCAACGACCGAGTGAAAACCGGTTTTGATATCAACCATCAGAGGAAAAGAAACAATGACTCGCACGACACCGGGTCACGGTTCCGGAGTAGAAGAAGAGAGCCTACTCGCTCACCCCCGTAAAAATGGGTATCCAGAACTTTCCGCTAACAAATCTCGAAAAAATATGAAAAAAAAAAACGTACTTTTGCCCCTAGTAGAGATAGAAAAAATTACATTCGACATGATCCCCCTAGAGGGAAAAGGTCATAATGAGCTTTTGCCCCTAGTGGGGTTACACAAAATCGAATTCGATATGACATCTACGAGGGAAATTGTTTTTCCTTTCTTATATCGTGATTGGGTCTGTCGTCCTTCTCATTAGTTTCAAGTGACTCGTGCCATCGTTGGTTAATATAATTGTCGGTGTTTCGATGATCTCCCCTTCGATTTTTTGATGGGTTGAAATGGCGAATTGGAGATGGGAAAAATGTATCTTTCTTAAAGTCCGTGGAGACATAAGCAATCTGTCTTTGGATGGTAGAACTGTCTTAGATTTGTATATCCGTGGAGACATAAGCCATCTGTCTCTAGATGGTAGACACGGATTCCATTATACCAAGATTGTCATCCATTGATCAAAGTAATACAAACATGTGCATATTTAATGTGGAGGTGATTTCTAGAACAACTTCATCAAGTTGAATCTTTTGAGATTGTGTAATTAGTTGTTTAACAGTGATTTATAAAAGTCTTTGCAAGATTGTATTTGTATTGATCTATAGGTACTAGTATTTTTATTGATCTATAAAAGCCTTTACAAGATTCTCCCATGAACGAACTCGATGCCTGTCAAGCTAATTATACCATGTGGAAGTTGTCCCCGTCAAGCTGTCCTAGAAACAGTGAATCATAAGCTTCTCATTTGTTGCATAAGACCCCATTTTCCTGGTGTAGCTCCTTATATGATTGTGTTGATAACTGACCCTCCCCTAGTTGGTCGTTACAATTAGGGGTGGACTTCAAATAATAAAATTCCTTACGAACTCAAGTGCTACTCAAAGAATGGGTAGAATATGGCAAGCAAGGGTCGAATCACATGAGAAAAGTTGTTAACGCAAGGGACTCACTACACACTAAGCAACTTCTTGTCACGTAGCACTATTGTATGAAAGTAAATAAGAAAGCAGTGAAAGTAGAAGCAAAGAATAATGAAAGCAGAGAATGATGAAAGCTAAAGAAAATTTATATAACAAACATATACTTCTTATCATTTTCCTATTCATGTAAGAGGTATATCATTGTTCTATGGTTCCTCGACTCCAAAGATATCATATTTATGCAAGTACACCTTGGCTGGATATCACACTTGTCAAGGAGCTTGTTGCGCTAACTAATGATCATGCACCAACTCCTCGTTCTTTACCTAGTGTAGGGCGGAGCCCAGTTATTGACATCACATCTCCCTCCCAGTCTATATGAATTCGTCAGAAAGCATCCCTCCATACTGGTAAGAGAGGCATAAAACACATCCAACAGTATCCAAGAGATTAACTAAAAACATACTCACCCTAGATCTATGTGAAGCCGTAGCCCATAGAAAGATAAGCATGAAATAACAGTCAACCATATGGTTCCATCGTATACCATATAATCACGACAAATGAAATCTCAGATAATTACACTCATCAGAAAGCATGTTGCATAATTACCTTTACCACTTTGATCTAATATAATAGCTACACTCATCAGAAAGCATGTTGCATAACTATCATACTAAATTCGGCATTAGCTATCACCCATGTGGGATCAATGGGGCACAACATCAATCACACACAAATAATAACATGAGATTAAGATCAGAGAATCAGATTTGAATGTATCAAGCATATAATTGAGTTAAGAACATACATCTTCCCATAGAATAATGAATAGAAATCTACATTAGGAAATGATAGAAAGTATTATGGGACTACTCACTCATGGAGATGAGTGAAATCACCATAACTTACAAAGAAAGGGGGTGGTTAAAGAATAGATGTTTTACTAAAAAGCAAAACACACACAATGTTGTTCAATGAGCAAAAAGGGATGGATAGGGTTGGTGTATAACAAGTGTATTTATAGCCAAAACTAGGGCAAAATGCTCACTTTTTGGCCAAACGTTTGCCGCGATGCTTGATTTGGGGCCAAACGTTTCAATTGGAACAAAAAATGGCTAAACGTTTTCGAACCTGCTCAATGTGGGGCTTTTTCTGACGATAGTCGGGCGGTGTATAAACAGCGCTGTTAAAAGCGATTAAGAGTGACACGTGACTTTTTCATTGAAATAAAAAATAAAAATTATATAAAAATAAAAATAAAAATAAATTATTTCTTCTTCATCTTCTCTTGAGCTAAACAAAATTTCGTGGCATTTTTTTCCAGAGAATTTCGTGGCATCAAATAAACCAAAAAAAAATCCTCAATACCCAGATTGCATGCATATCCATCATAGAATAGAAAAGGAAAAAGAAATTACATAATGAGAAGGAAGAAACAGGGAAAAAAATATACATATTACCCTCAAAAGAGAAATCCATGGCTACAACAGTTGAACAACAAGAGAACACTCATATTTCCAAACAATGCCAGATCTGATCTGCTCATAACAGAACCTTCAACCCCTTTGGTAATCAATTCACTAGCTTCTTCCCCAAATCCTTATTTTTAAGCTCACCTTCTTCGTCCCCTAGGAAAGAGCCATAAGAAATTGAAAAGCTATTCCTGTGATAAAGAGAAGACAAACTTCCTATTTAAAGAAAGAAAAAAAAAAAAAAAAAAAAAAAAAATAAAAAAAAAAAAAAACCACCATATCAAATCGAAAATTCCCTTTTTTTTCCCCATTTTTGCATCTTGGTAATGGTTTGAGTCTGAGAGGTCCTTACTTGGCCACGACATGGCAAGGCTCGGCAACAGATGCAAAACCATTCTGGTCTTTGTCCAACACCTTGAAAGCTTCCTTAAGCTCCTGCTCCAGTCGGTGCCCTTCATCTTCCTCTGAGTCGGTCTCCGTCGAAGACTTCAAAAGCAACTCCACCATCTCCAGCAACCGTAGCATCACCTCCATCATCTTCCCCATCTCAGGTTGCTGCCAGCCCCTAAACTTGCTCGAATCAAAGCTCAATTTCGAACCAATACCTAAAAAAACACCCGAAACCCTTACTTCTATCAAAGCCCCAAATCTAAATAAAAAAGCCCGTGATAACTCCAATGACGACGGAGGCGATGGTTTCATGAGGAAGAGCTTGGCTCTGGGTTGGGTCTTGCGGCGACGCACATAAATGCAGGCGATGGGGAAAATGATGACTGGCCAAGCACCGGTCTCGAGTCAGATGGAGAACCAAACTCATTTCCCACCATGGAGGAAGTAGATTCGCATCATGAGTGGACCGCCGCAGTATATTAATAAAAGAGCTTTTTTCATGGTGTGGGAGTTTGCTGGTTCTGGTTGCTTGACCTCCATATTCGATCAATAATTTTAAAAAGAGAATACAGAATGTGTTGAGTGTGTAAAGAGAGTGATCTTTTCCTCCTACAGGCTAAATCGTTTGGAACCCTAAGTTTTTCGATTTTCTATTTGGGGGAAACAAAGAAATGTCGAGAGTTTGCAAAAATTTTGGGCAAATCTGTTTTTTTTTTCTTTTTTTTTTTGGCATCAATCTAATTTCTAACTTCAATGGGTAAATAAAATGTTTTTATTTATTTATTAATTAACTTTTTAATTTCAGAAATTATTTTCAAAATTAAAAAAAACGGAAATAAAAATCCACATGGAAAATAAGAGGGATTTAACGGCGCGTGTTATCCACCGCCCGAGCACCGTCAGAAAAAGCCCCACATTGAGCAGGTCCGAAAACGTTTGGCCCTTTTTTGTTCAAATTGAAACTTTTGGCCCCAAATCGAGCATCACGGCAAACGTTTTGCCCCAAATTGAGCATTTTGCCCCAAAACTAGAGCTAAGATTTACTAAGAGGTTCGAATGACTTAAAAGTCCTTTGAGGGTGGCCGGCCTTCTTCAACAAGTAGTGAATAAGAGACGTGTGTCCAAATGTTAGCACATAGCTCGCCACATCCTTCTCTTGGGCGTCTTTTAACTTGTGTTCCTTTCAAGTTGTCTTCATGGATCATCGTTGATGATAGATCAAGCTTCCTATGATGAACTTTATGATCTTCAATAGAATGTGGTTTACCACATTGTATGAGTGGTTCCCCATCTCCAATGGACTAATGGATGAAAATCACCATTCTTGAGGTCTTCTTGTGGTTTGAATCCTCTTGTGCTCAAAATAGCTTCATTTAGCTCCATTTTAGGCCATAATGCATCTTACTCTCCAAATAGGCCTACAAGTGCAAAACGCCATATTAGAGGGTAAAATGACATATAAAACATATCAATTACATGCATAATAGACATAAAGTACATGTATTAATTTAGACTCATCAGATACCCCCACACTGACCTTTTGCTCGTCCTCGAGCAAACAAGGACAGTATGGTTGACCCTTGAAATATAACAATCCTAGATTATCTAAAAAAATGAAAAATCTAACCTAAATCTAAATGCAATCCTATATGCTAAAGCAAAACACATGCAAGCTACTTTCGTAAGTGTACGGTGGCATTTAGCGTATGTCACAAGCCTTTAAACCTTTAATCAAAGACATCAAAGGAGGAGTTATAGTCTCCTGAGGGTTTACTTAACTAGAACAATACCCACAAACATTTGGGATATAGACATGGGAGAGTTTTTCTAATGCCTTGAAAAAGATTTACTTGATTGAACAACAAGAACAATGCGCCCAGAGTGTCGCAACGTCCGGGTCCGGGGGGTCCGAACCCTACCGCTGATAAAGAATTAAAAACCTAAGGGAGTCGCCACTAATCTTTTTTTAACCTAGGTGTGATTAGCCACCTACCAAATTATTAAGTCTAATATTCACCTATGCTCGGCAAAGGTAACACTAAACCTAATAAGGTCTACTTAACCAGAGATTTTATGGTCCGGGAGTCGGGTACGCGTGGGGAAGGATTAGCACCCCCACAACGCCCGTCAGAAGACGGCACTTACTAGTTTAGAACTACTGTGGGTTTCTATTATCGGTTGTCTGTATTCCTAAAATTTTTCATGCCCTTAAACTCTTCTATTAATCCTTAAACTTAAGCAAAAATAAACAAGCAAAAGTGGGTTTTGAATTTTCGAAATAGGAATGTTGGGAACTTTCCCATTTTCTATTTTGTTCTCTTTTTGGGTTCCTCATGAGAGGATTTTCTTTAAAACTTACCTTTAAAATGACTTTTTAGGAAAACAGTTTGACGGGAACCTTCCCATTTTGTAAAAGGAACTGGATGGGAACTCTCCCTTCCGACCACTAAACTAGGAATTAAAACTAGTGGGAACTCTCCCTTTTCGATCACTAAACTAGAAAGTAAAACTAGTGGGAACTCTCCCTTCTTTTGAAAACTTTGAGAAAAAAGACTCTTTTTGATTAATTGATTTTTGTTTTTCAAAGAACCAAAGAGAACAAATGCAAGCACAAACTCTTTTTAATTTTCGAAAAGGTTTTTTATTCTTTCCTTTTTTTGTTAGCAACTAATTCTCTTTTTGTTTTTTAATTGACTCAATTACCCTGAATTAAGCCCTTATTACTGATTATCTTTTTGTGATTCTTAACTGACTCAATCATCCTGAATTAAGCCATTTTATTTTCCCTAATCTATGCTTCTTACTAAACTTAATTACCCGGAATTAAGTTACTTATTGAACTACTTAATTACCCTGAATTAAAGTTGATTACTGACTCACTTAATTACCCTGAATTAAGTTGATTATCGACTCACTTAATTACCCTGAATTAAGTTACTCATTGAACTACTTAATTATCCTGAATTAAGTTACTTATTAACTCACTTAGTTACCCTGAATTAAAGTTGATTACTGACTCACTTAATTACCCTGAATTAAGTTGATTACCAACTCACTTAATTACCCTGAATCAAGTTACTCATTGAACTACTTAATTACCCTGAATTAAGTTACTTATTAACTCACTTAATTACCCTGAATTAAAGTTGATTACTGACTCACTAAATTACCCTGAATTAAGTTAATTACCGAATTACTTAATTACCCTGAATTAAGTTGATTACTGACTCACTTAATTCCCCTGAATTAAGTTAATTACTGAATTACTTAATTACCCTGAATTAAGTTGCTTATTACTAACTCACTTAATTACCCTGAATTAAGTCGATTACTGAATTACTTAATTACCCTGAATTAAGTTGATTACTGACTCACTTAATTACCCTGAATTAAGTTAATTACTAAATTATTTAATTACCCTGAATTAAGTTGATTACTAACTCACTTAATTACCCTGAATTAAGTTAATTACTGAATTACTTAATTACCCTAAATTAAGTTGATTACTGACTTACTTAATTACCCTGAATTAAGTTAATTACCGACTTACTTAATTACCCTGAATTAAGTTGATTACTGACAAACTTAATTATCCTGAATTAAGTTGATTACTGACTTACTTAATTACCCTGAATTAAGTTGATTACTGACTTACTTACCCTGAATTAAGTTACCTATTACTTACTTAATTACCCTGAATTAAGTTTCTTATTACTGATTCACCTTTTCTTACTTCCTAAATCTTGATCTTGATCTCTTTTAAATTTTAATCTTTGATTAATCACTGGATTTAGTCTTGCAATGCATGGATGCACATGATGCATGAAAATCCGATTTCAATTTTAATTACCCATTAATTATACGAGGAACGCCTTTGATCGCCTCTCAATAAATGGTAAACGGTTTCCGGACATTTCCAAGCCTCCGGGAGTAGGCGAGCAAACTTAGACACGCATGAAAAAGCTGCCCGCCTTTCCCATCACGGGAGTCACTTTTCTTGAATCTAATGAACAGTTTAATAACATGGTACTACCAGTATTTAAGTAAAAGTAAATATGGATACAAATGCTTAAGGCTAGCCTAACACTTTTTCTCTTTTCTGTTATTAACCTATATTGATAATTAAACTAAGTGATGAAATTTGACTAATTCTAAAATTTATTTTTACCAATTTTTTTGAAAATTAAATTACTTAAACTAATAATGGGACTAGACCTTAGGTTAAAGCAATATAAATTAAACAAAATTCACAAAACCTAAATGGTGTAAACCAATAAAAGCCAAAATGCTTAAGATAAATTAAAAGCCCAAATGCATCAATTAAAAGAGGCCCAAGTCAGAATTTACCAAGTGAGCTTAAACGGATCCAACACGGGTCAAACCTGGAGTCGGGTCGGGTCGTACGGACACATATATAGACCTCTTTTCCTTCTTCCTCCTTCGACGCTCTCTTTCACTCAAACTGCTCCAAACCCTAGCCTCCATTTCCAACGCTGCAACCCAAGCGAACCACCGCCGATGATGGCTAGATCTGGCCTCAAAGCTCCCAAAGAATCTTCCTCTTTTCCTCAAACCTCAAGACTCGAACCGAAAACATCACAACCTCGACACAACAGACACAAACCGAAACTAACAACTCTTAAATCAAGCTAAACCCTCCTAAAACTGCTTCATTTCTACAACTTCAAGACCCGAGCCTAAACTCGCTTGAACTTCGACAACACCGACACTACCCAAAACCTAGCTCTACAAATCCGGCGAAGGTGGCAACAAACCCGAGACTACCAGAGATTCCTAAGCACCAAGAGGAGAATCAAGGCACAAAGCCGACGGAAGACACAAAGCTTTTTCTTTGTTAGAAAGTGAAAAACGAGGCAAGTGAAGGCTCAATTAACCCAAGACTCGAAGAAAACTCAAAAAGGTACTCCCTTTTCTCTGTTTGATTCCCTTTCTATCCAATTTTTGTTTTTTTTTTCTGTTGTAAAGATTCAAATTCCTAGACTGTTAAGAACTTAGAACCCTAATTTTCAAGGACAGAAACCTCTCAATCTCCAAATTTTGTGCCTCCTCCTAAGAAACCCTAGTTTTCCTATTCAAAACCCTAGTCTCCGCCACTAAGAACCCCCTTTTTTTTCAGAAAATTCTCCCCCCTCAAACTCTGGAAAACTATGGTATTTAAATGGGGATTTTGCTGCATTCTTAGCCGTGGATCACAGCTTGAATCCCAGGGCTTGGAAAAATCCTCTTTAATTCCCTTTTGTAACCCTGTTCTTTGGTTCCAGGAAATTTCCCTTTTAAATGGTACTACAGGGCCCTTCGGGGATTATACAATCTTTTTTGTCCTTCTTGAAGAGAGCTAGCCTCTGTCGTACAAATTTTGGACAAGCTGACGTGGTTCAGGTGATTCTCTCACCTCTCCCTCTGTTACTTTCCCTATTTTGGCTTATTTCAAGTTTCCCTTCCTCACGTGTGTTCTTCTCTTTGCAGGTGCCGACGTGGCTAATGATGTGGCTAAAAAAAGGCGAGCTGGACCAATCTGAGCTAATAGTGGCATCCTGAGTCTTTGAGTTCATGAACTTGGTAACAAATGGGTGAGTCTTTCTCTCTGTTGTAGTCTCCTGCTTTGGTCATTTTTGTTTGCCTCCTGAACCTTCCCTATGATTCGGATCATAGTTTGAGAAATGCTCTGTGTTTTTTTTTATGCTTGCCTTCATGCTAGCTAAGTTTGGATGTGATTGACTTCATGAATTAATTTATTGCTTTCCTATATATTTTTTTGGACTCGAATTGTGACTTGAGAAAATCTGATGAATGGCTTTGAATTGTTCTTGAACTGACATTGGTATCTTGCTTGTTTCTATAAACCTGGCCTGCCTTGCTTGTTGCATAATGTTGTTCTGCAATGTCTCTCTCATGCCTGCTATCTTGTCCCTGATTTTCTGTTGTTGTTCATTGCCGATTTGGGAACTTGCGTATTGCCTTATGCCTCTTGGAACCTTGATGCACTTTGTGTTTAACTGTTTTGTTTGAATGCCACTACCTTATATGCCTACTGCCAACTGCTTATTTTGCCTTTTTTAATTCACTCTTGCCTTGTTATTGAATTGATTCTTAATTGAGCTTGTGCTTCGTTGAAAGGAAGATGCCATAATGCTGCTCCCACATGCCCATACCTAATTCTGCCTATCTTTTCTCTTTTGCATTTTGCTTGATCTCTTGAGTGTTTCTTCCTCTTGCTGAAATGTTTCTATTTTATGCTTGCAGAGTGTGAGGTGATGAGCAAGGTGCTATATATGCAGCTGCATATTCATTGTAGCCTTGCTTGTTACACCCCTATTTTTGTGAGCTACTGAAATCTCGATGGGGAAGTTTGAGCTAGATCATAAAACTTAAGGAAAAGAACGAAGAGGGAAGAACTAAGAGAAATTACAAGCGAATCCTATGCAACTTCTTGAATTTTTCTCCTTTAAGTAATACTGTAAATGTAAAAATGAAGTGAGGTTCTATTTTTTTGTGTAATTTTTCTTTAGTTGGAAAGAATGAAATTGAAACTTTCCCAAACAACTTAGGCCCAAAGAGAAACACCCAAGGCATGATAGCCCAATCTTTTAAAGCTCAACAAGAAAATGAAGAGAAGCCCTAATAGCTAACCAAAGGGAAATTGGCTCAAAAGAAATAATAAAAAAAAAGAAGTGTCATATACTCTATGCAAATTCTATTTCTACTTATGCTATGAGAGTACACTAATTAAATTAATGTATGCCAATATGATATGCTAATCTAAAAATGAAAAATCTTTTTGAGTTTTTAAATCTTGAATGCCATTGATAACTAAATACTAAGTTGAAAAAGACTTAACAAATCAACTACTCTACTATATGCTAAATATGGATTACTAATTTACCAAAATGTCTTAGAAAATTACTAAATGCTCTTAATGCAAATATAAAATATAGAAACAAATAACTTAAAGGATATAGGACAAAAATGGGTGTCTACACAGAGCTCCCAACAAGTTCATCTCTAACTCATTCAATAGGCATGAACAATCCCCAATCAATCTTAAGCACCTTCAAATCCCAACCTAGAAATAACAAGTTTGAATCATTCTAATCCTCATAAGTAAATGAACCATCACGCATATCAAACTTGTACTTCCATCCTATCTATGAGTCAAAGTAATCACCACCAAAGATAAAGGAAATTTAGGGTCATGGGTGAAAAAAAGTCTTTTAAGAACAAGAAAAGGCTAAGAAAGTATAACATGGGCGGTTTTAACTTTTAGTAGCCCATCAATGGTTCCATTGCTTTCTTGCATTTTCTTTTCTTTTTAACTTCCTCCTATTTCATTGTCCATTATAATAGTTTTTCTGTTTTTGCTCTTTATTCATGTAATGAAATATAGCTTGATGGCACACATTGGTACTTCTTTTCACTAAACCAAGCTATACTTGATGGCACACTTTGTGTATCTTTTAACTAGAGGGAGTATACTTCTTCCTCTCTATACCATGTCTCTTATCCTCTTTTCCTACCTTATTACTCCATTTTTCAGAGTGACAACTATGGTATGATCGAAAGGAAACTCTTTATTTTCCTCTTTATGTTGGACAATATGCAAGACTTAAGAAAGCAATTCTTATGTAGGATTACCCCCACACTTATTCTTTTGTATCTTTTAGCTCAGAACCAAAGGATTTTGATGAAAAATTTCATATAAGGTTCAGAAAAGAATAAGGGTATATAATGAAGAACAAAGGGGTCTTTGTTTGCTTTTTCTTGACTCAGATTTGGGTGTCATACAAGTAAGGTAAGGAAAATCATTTGACTCATTTACCTACTCAAAAATTACTTCTCCCTTGTTAAATTTCGATTGAAACATCTTTTATTAAAAACTTTTTGAAAAAAAATTCACACTTGTCATTTTCCTCAATAAACTAAGAAAGCTTCAAAAACATTGTAAAAACTTTTCATTTAGGCAAATAGAAATCCAAAACACTTCGAAAAATTTCTCCATATCTTGACTCTAAGATCTAAAACTAAAGTATTACGCCCCCCCCCCCCCCCACACTTAAATTACACATTGTCCTCAATGTGTGAAATAAAGCATATAACCTAACAATGTATAAGTATGGGTGGTCATGCAATTTCAGCATCTAGATCAATCAATCAACATATACAAACCAACTTTAGCAAAGCACATTGAATCAATCAAAACAACAACCTTGATTGATTCTATTCAAGATCATGTTTGCATACATCAAATTAAAAAGATCCAAATTGCAAGCATCAACTAAAACAGCAACCTTAGTTGATTTAAAAGATAATCTTTAGATCCTTTACACTACATGCAAATGCAAAATAAAATAGAAAATCAAAATCTAGGGAAAATAAAACTATATGCTAACTAAATTCAAGACAAAACATGTTTCATTGCAATTTCCAAAAGATAAAGATATGTAAGTACATTAGAGAAAGAGTTAGAAAGGCTCATTGATTGGCGAGCTATATCAGCAACCAAACATCAAGCAATCCTTCTTCTTCCTTTGCAATTGTTGACCGGCAAGTCTTTTCTTGAATGTTACCTAAACAAATTCAACCACAAAAGTAATCATTAGTGTGAATGGATGGCAAAATATTGCAAAACAGAAAGAACTATGGTGTCTCAAATGTTTGGGGTCTTAGTATTTGTCTTAGGAGAGTCCTTATCCCTCATCCTAATCATGTGAAGTGCATCCAAATGGTTTTTTTTTTTTTTGCAAAGCTAAAGCCCTAGTGTTGTTTTGAGCTTCTTTTGTTCCTCGACATTGAACAAATGACATGGTTACCCATAATGCTTCCATGTGCCTTGGTGTGCTCGGTGTAGAATGCTAGATAATTGTAGTGTGAACACTCTACAAGAGATTTGGAGTCTCCCTTGTATGCACATTCTTGCGCTCACCATGGAGGTGATGTGGTTGCCCATGTGATCTATCATGTGGTTAACCACATGGAACTTTTCTTCTTGTTCTTCATCTTTTCATGTATTAATAAGGTCTAAGAACACTAGCAAACACATTAGAACCGCTCACATGTCTTGAAAGAAAAATCAAAAGTGAAATAGAGAAGTTTTCGAAATAATCTCCCTTTAGGTGATCTTGGGTTGAAGTTTGTGTTGACTCTAATGCAAAAAGGTTGTTGGGTGCCTCCCTAAAAGCGCTTTTCTTTAACATCTTTGGCTAGACTTAGTCCTTTAGGGTAGTACTAGCCTTTTGGAATGAAGGGCTTCTCAATAAGTCCCTTCAAAAGGTCTCTTATCATTTCCCTTATGTCATTGCACTCCTCTTCCTTTTCTTCAAGTGCATTTATCCCTTGTGATGTATAATCTTGACTAGGGAAAGAGTATAAGTGGCATTGAGTTTCAAAAGAGATAGTATCTCCTTCGATCTCCATAGTTAATACTCCATTGAAGACATATCAATCTTAATATGAGATTTTTTTAGGAAAGGTCTTCCTAAAAGCAAGGGACATTGTCGCCTAGAATCATCATCTTCCATTTTTAGCACATAAATGTCTACAGGAAATACTAAATGTTGTACCCTTATGAGTACATTCTCTAATACTCCTTCAGGGTAACAGAGTGATCAATCAGCAAGTTGCAAAACTACATCAGTCTTCTTCAAGTTTCCAATCTTCATTCTTGAATAGACAGAGTATGGCATGACACTAAGTGCAGCATTGCCAACTGTTTCTGTACAGAGCAATTCCTTGTCTTTAGGTTGCAATTAAAGAAAACAGAACACTTCCACCAACGTTTCACCATGGAACGAACTCCCTATATCGTTTAACACACTGAGCAAATTCAACCATTTCCCCAGCTTGAATCTCGTTCAATCCATAATTCAATCTCTTTTATGGTGTTGTCTTCATAAAAGAAGAGTCTTCAGAAATGGCTGCAATGTAAACATAACAAAAGGTTAAAAGGGTTATTGATTTCAAAGTGTTGATCTCGGCGTCCTCTTCATTCTAAAAAATAAAGTAGTCAGCTCGTTTTCTTCTCACATGGAAAGAAATTAACATCATACAGATAAGACTTGTCTGTGAGACCCTAGCCCAAGATGTCTTATGTATTAATGGGCCCAAAATATCTCTTAATTTATGGGCTCAAAACCCATTAAGTGACTATTCAACCTTTAAGTATAGTTTGGTCTAATAATATATACACTTCTTTTCAAAATTAGGGTTAGACAAATTGGAAAAAGAGGGAGAACGGCCAGAGGATTTAGAAGACTGATTTTCTCACTTTTTCATAATCTTTTGGTGTTAAGAGGTAATTTTTAACTACCTTCAAATATTTTCACCTTCTGTACATGCATTAGATAGGGTTTAGTTGCAAAGAAAGAGAGTTTCGGCCACCGGCCGCCGACCGGCGAGCCTCCGACCATCAAATTGGTATCAATAGATTCCTCTAACAATTATGAATTCATAAAACTTGAAATCACTCAATTTGGTTGGGTGAATCAAAAGTTATGAAAATTTCAAGTTAAGAACCCTAAGTTGAAAACTGTGATCAGTGGGTCTATTTTAATTGCCGAAATCCAGCAAGCCGAAGGCCTATAGAGGCCGAATTTATGAGGGACATGTAGTAGGATGTAGCTTTTTCCATTGGTACCATTTAGACCTCCATAGGTGTTTTGAGGTGAGAGAATCGAAGCTTCAAAAATGCTTCGTCGATGGGATAAATCTGGAATTTCCAGATTTGTTTATGAAGAAGATGAACAGTGACTGGCGATGCCCACTCTCGGCCAAAAATTGAATAGGAGAGTACAGTTCACCCTAGGTTATTCTGAAGTGAAATTTGGGAGATTTGCCTAAAAAAATATTTTTGATTTTCTAGAATTTTATATAATTTTTCAAATTTCAAATTATTTTATACAAATTATTCTTTTTTAAAAAATAATTGAGAGAGTGTGACTTAATTTTAAAGAGTTAGATTCTGGAATTTTGGGGAAAATTATATTCTAATATCAGTGTTATTTTTAAAGAATGGATGTGATTTCACATAGTGGGGGTGTGTTGGTTTCTTAAAGAAACAAAGAGATATGTTAGTTTCTTAGAGAAACAAAAGAGTACCACTATGATGTATTAAGAATTGGTATAATCTTACTTTATGTGTAAATTATACAAAGTGATAGTAGTACAATTGATTGATGAAATTGGAAAGTCCTAATTTAACTAAAAGGACTAAATGACTTTGTATATTTCATGGAAATTATCCATTTATACTATAAGAAAATTTTGATGGATATGATTAAGGAAATAGATTGATTGAAAGTAAACAATGAGTATAGTGTTGCGGCCACAACCAATGCCAACTATTTCCTTGGATCATGAATGTTTAAAGCATATTAGTGATATGCATAAATGTATAAAGTTTGGGATTGATAAATCCATATGATTGTGTAAAAAAATAAATCTCTAATGGAACGATTACTATCTCCTACATACAGTCAGCAAAGAATTTGTCGGATCCGTTAACTAGTGCATCGCCTAGAGATAAGGTGTGGGAGACTACAAGTAGTATGAGACTAAAATATAACCCTTAGACACCAATAATGGGAACCCAACCGGACTTGACCAAACCAGTTATAGACTGAGGTTCAATGGGTAATAGCAAGTTATTGGAATGTATGTTCAAAGTACTAACTTTGTTCCCATACTAAAAGAAGTTGTTAGTACTAAAGTATTAAGAGAGGATGAGTTCAAAACTCTTAATGGAGCTATAAAAGGTTGTTAGGAATTAATCAACAACAAGTGACTCCACCTATATGAATATGAAGTGGTGCCGCTTCAACAAGAGTATGAAAGGGTTTTTACTTCTATACATGTTCATAGAAAATGGATCGCTAGCACAGGGCTAGTTCTATACAGGAGCAGACGAGAAATTTGGTTAGAAGAAAATAAATAGTGTGTGGTTTTTCTGATGTTAGAGGAAAGGAGTCATGGTTAAATCCTTGGACACCATGTACTTCGTTAGCGTCTTGAAATGCTTACACTAATTGAAGGTCCGATCTTTAAGATCCTTCTTGTATGCACTATGTTTATAGCGAATTGTGATGGTTTGAATTAACAAAGTAGTGGGGGAATTAGTTTGTAAATACTTGGTAAGAAACAATTCCTCTAAAGTTCAAAACACCAACATTTCAAAATTGTGGGGAATTGTTGGATATTTTTTGAATGCTGATATTTATTGAAGGAATTTGTTCATAAGTGGACAATCATGAAGAGACATATTTGTCTATTAAAAGGTGTCTTTATGACATAATTATTCATAAAGTTATGTCTACATAGAAAGACATATCTATTAATCATAAAGTTATGTCTACATGAAAAGATATGTGTGTTGGTCAAGTATATAAAGAGTCTTTTAGATAAACATTGAGACACAACCAATAATTCTACTTCTCTCTTAATGTTCTCAAGTGGCTTTGTTGTATCCAAATATGACTTGTCTAAAATAGTTAGGCAATATTGTATTTGAGAAAGCTTGGCGCTTAAAAGTTTTGTTTCAATATTTTCTTAATTTAGAAATTTTCTAACAGGTTATGTATTGGGAGCTCACTCATCACACATCGTTTTGGCTCTGGATCCATAAATGATGGAAGCCCAGGCTCAATGCAAAGCTTTGGAGTTTGTTGCTGATCTAGGATTGTCAAGGATAGAAGTGGAAGGTGACTGCCTCAACTTGATTAACAAAATAAAGAACACCGTAGTAGATTTTTCTCCTTGTGTAACCATTGTTGAAGATGCCAAGCACACCTCTTACCGTTTTGAATATGAAGATTGATTTGTACATCATGCATATGTTACTTTGATAGAAAATTTAATATTACCAAACATTTTGAATGAGTTGTACATTGTTTATTTACTCTTGCAACTTATATTTGGGGAAAGACTTTAAAGTAAGTTATATAATGTTTATTCCTTAACTTATCATAGAATGTTGGAAGGGAGAGCAATGTGTTTTAGAAGAATATTTAAGAATGTGCCTTTAAAAAAAATATTTAAGAATGTATTTTTAAAGGATTTAATTTTGAATGATATTTAAGAATGTACTTTTTAAAGAATATATATACTCATGTTATATTACTTGTTTGAAAACAAGTAAAAACTTGCAAAACAAATAACAAGTATAAACAATAGGTTAAATGCTCAATTTGGGACCAAATGTTTGCCGCGATGTTCAATATGGGTCAAATGTTTCAATTGAAACAAAACGGGGCTAAACGTTTTCGGGATTGCTCAATTCGGGGCTTTTTCTGACGGAAATAGGCAAATGTATTACACGCGCCGTTAAACCCCTATTTTTGTCCAATGTGGAATTTTAATTTTATTTATTTATTTTAAAAATTAATTTCTAAAATTAAAAAATTAATTAAAAAGTAAATAAACCCTACAACCCTATACTTAACCCCCTGACCCCACGTCCCCACCTCTTCTCATCTATCTCAACACTATTCATCTCCTTCTTCCTTCTTCCCGATCTCCATTCCTTAACTTCTTCAACCTTCAAGACCCATCTGCCCAAAATTTCTTCCTCTTCAAAAAACCAAAAAAAAAAAAAAGGGCAAAATAGGCAAAATAAAGATTTGTTCACCCACGTATACAACTTCCTTCTTTCAACATTTCTCCTGGATAAAAATTGAAAGCCCATCAAACTTCTTTATTTATTTATTTTTTTTGAACAGTATGGGCATTTGCTCTCCTTTTCCTAAACAAACAGAGGCAAATAAATGGGTTGCCATGTACTCAAAGTTAACTCTTTCAAAAGTGGAGTCCTTGAACTTATTTGTAAACCGGGTGGGGCATGGTGTTCTACAAGTTCCAACATTGAAGGAGATTGTGCATCAAATTGTTGAGCAATGTTGTGGTTTAGTACTTTGCCATTGTTATAACAGCCGGCACCATGATGATGTTCGTGAGTGGAGGAATGCACTTAATGAATTATGCAGAGGTGTGAAATGTGTGAGGGGATCTGACAATGAAATATTTGATTCTTTGATGTTTAGTTATGATCGCCTGAGAGATCCAAAAATCCAAAATTGTTTCCTGTATTGTTCCTTGTATCCTGAAGACTTTGTAATTGAAAGGAAAGAGTTAGCAGAAAAATGGATTGAAGAAGGATTCATTGATGAATGTGGAATCTTTTGAGAGACATGGCATTATTTATTAAAATCATTGGTGCTCGTCAATTCATGGTGAAATCTGGTATGTCCTCTTTGAAGAAACTACAAAGTGAGCAAGAAGACAGGGGATCTTGACAAGGTTTCCTTGATGAGGAGTTCAATATCAGAATTTCCTCCTCACATATCACCTAAATGTTATAATTTGTCGACTCTGTTGCTGCAATGCAATCGCAAAATCAAAAGCATTCCAGAATCTTTTCTGCAATAGTTTTCTTCCTCCTCCTAAGGACAAACCATGAACACATCGATGGCCTCTTTCCATCTTCACCAACGTCCCTCAGTGATTCCATCAATGTCGACAACAAAGGAACCCTTCGATTGCATTCTTGGATTGCTCTGTTTATGTTTCGTTTGAAAACAAAAAAAAAAGCCTCAAATTGGAGTGAACCCTAAATCAAAGCCAAAAAATCCAAACACAATAAATTAGGGATTTTACCCAGAAGAAGAACTATAACTTGAACTCATTCTTAAATCACAGTTGAAATCTTTGAAGACCCAAGAAAAAAAAGCCAGCCGCCTCCAAGAAGAAGGAGAAGAAAATTGCAGAGAAGAAGTCGATGAAGGCAGGTGAAAAAAACGTAACTTTAAATTAAAAATAAATTCTTTTTATTGTTGCCTGTAAACTTGAAGAGTTTCTAGAAACGTTTAGGGTTTCAGGAAATTAAAAAAGAAGAAGAAGAAATTGCAAGATTTCTCAAGGAAGAAGAAGAAAATTGTAGGGCGGCTCACAAAGAAGAAGAAGTCTGAACGAAGAGAGAGAGAGGTGAAAATAAACTTTTAATTTAAATTTTAAATTAATTCTTTTATTTTAATAAAACCCTTTTTATTTATTTAAATAACATTAAAAAATTCCACGTATGGTACTTTTATGCCACGTGTCATTTTCACTCGTTATTAACGGCGCGTATAATACACTTGCTTATTTCCATCAGAAAAAGCCCTGAATTGAACAGCCCTGAAAACGTTTGGTCCCGTTTTGTTTCAATTGAAATGTTTGGCCTCATATCAAGCATCGCGGCAAATGTTTAACCCCAGATTGAGCATTTAGCCATAAACAATATATCCACATTAAAAAATCCCCGTAGAGCAAGCAGTACCTCGTATGATATTATTTCTTTCTTATTTAACTCTCCTTTCTTCTTGGTAAAAAAAAAGGAAAATTTCAAAAATGAGTAAGTCTACCAAGAATTTTTACTACTTGGTATAATGAAAGAGTATAATTATCATTGAGTAAATGATATCTTAGAAAATTTCGAAAAAGGAAATTGCAATTATATTTTTAATCTTGAACAAAGAAAACAACTAAATTGGTGAAGATTCAAAACTGAATTGATACGTAAGGCTATTCAAATTAAAAATTGTCACCCCAACCAATATTATATTACCATTGACACTACAAACAGTTTACAGGCAACATTCTTGTGTTCATTATATAATTGTATAAATATTGATTTTTCATACCGAGTATAAATTTCTCTAAGGGAAAAAAAAAGATGGAAGAAAAACAAGTGCAAAATTGGCTCCCATGTATAGAAACGAATTGATGACTTCTTTGAATATTTCACAGCCACAGTTGGTATATTTTTGCACACATCATAATTTACAATCTGGGTTTTACTCAAATTTGATCAGAGATTCATTGTTAATGGAACTGAAGTCCACCCACCAACTACCACAAATCATAGTTAGACATGATGGAGGGATTGGGCATTTAGAGATTTAGCTCTGCATATTTTTGCTCTTTAACAAGGGAGAAAAGACGATTAGGAAAAACAATTAAAAAGGGTATTTTAATTGTTTGGGGAAAATCATGGTTAATTCATAAGGTCAAAAACAATTAAAAAAGGGTATTTTAATTGTTTGGGGAAACATCACGGTTAATTCATGAGGTCAAAATGGCAATTGCAATTTCCTCTTTTGAAATTTTGTAAGATATCATTTTGAGTGAAAATAGTAGATGGATTATATCAAATGTCAGAATTACAAACGCATGGAGGTAAATTTTCATACCAAACATAGTTAGCACTTACACCATAATCTTGTTGTGTTACTCCATGATTATGAGCAAGAACATTAGAAGTACGTTTAATATGAGTAAAAGAACATTGAGAAAACAAAGAAGCAAAGTGGTTTATTTCAGAGATTAAACAAGCTGCTTCCTATCTTGAATTGTTTCCTTTCTTGATCTCGTGTACTGCTGGTAAACAATCACTTTGCACCATAATTTTGTAAGATATCATTTACTTAATGATAATTATACTTCTTTCATTATACCAAGTAGTAAAAATTCTTGGTAGACTACCCCTTTTTGAAATTTTCCAAAAAAAAAAAAAATCTTCCATTTCTTCCACGTGCACCATATGTTTTGATCATCCTTCTCTAAAGATAATATCTTTCTTTCGCATGGTTCAATTCAAAACTAATGTTATTTGCAGTTTTCTTAATCCCTTTCGCAAATTTTCTGGCAAAAAAAAAAACCTTTCTTTGTAGTTGACAATTTGAATTTCCCATGCCTCTTGTTAATCGAGAAGGTGTACTGCCCATCCTTGTACAAGTTCGGTACCTTTTGCTCTTTATACTTTGTAGTTGGAATTTTTTTCCTGGATTGCTAAACATCACCCCTTTTTGCTAAATACCGTCCCCCTTTTTACATTTTTGTCCTTTGTTCATATTTTGAACTTTCTAACAACTTTTTCAAACTCTCAACCTTCAAACCCTAAACTTCATTTCTAACAACTTCTTCAAACTTCATTTCTAACAAATCTTCAAATTCATTTTCCTTCATTTTAATCATAAACTAATTAAATACTAATTAATAATAAACTAATTAGATACTAATTAAACATAAACTAATAAACTAAGTAATTTTAATTAACTAATTAAAACTAATCATAAACTAATTAATATTAAAAAATTTTAAAAAAATTTAAAAAAAAATAAGAAAATGGTCGAGCCGCCCAAGCTGGGCGGCTTGGCCATTTTTTTTTTAATTTTTTTTTAATTTTTTTAAAAGATTTTTTATATCAACCCACGTTATCGTCCATTTCCGGAGTTCTCGGCTTGTTTCACGTTAGTAATTAGCTTAGAGATTTCAGAGGATTTGAAATATTACAAAATGGAGCAAATGAAATATTACAAAATGAAGCAAAGGGCAAATGTGTCAAAGATTATAAAAAAAGGGGCGGTATTTAGCAAAAGGGGACGATAAATAGCAAACCCTTTGAAGTTTTTTTTTGGTTCGAAAAAACTTTATAGTTGGAATTTGCAATATTACCAAAAAAAACTAGGTCGAAGAGATGTCAATTAGGTGCGGTAGTGTATAAACTTTCCCAAAACGCAAAACCAATGATTATCAGCCAACTCAGCAAAATAAACATCCGTTTTCCCAAAACATAGTAAAAGATACACCGTTTGCTTACGTGGCTTGTAGCCACTGGTTGTTTGACTTGTATCCTTACGATTTCCCCAACAATTTTTATTCAAGCAAGTGTCAGCATGGACCCACTTAATAATGGGTCCCATTAAAAGAGAAATTAAAAGATAATGAGTCAGGCTGGAGACTCACTGAGTCGATTAACTCAGACATAACTCGTTCCCCCCTTAGCTCTCTCTTTCTAGGTTTTTGTTTATATACTCTGAGCTCTCTTCAAAGTCCTCGAGGTTTTAACCCCTCTCTTTTCTCGCACTTTCTCGCGTTTTCTCACCTCTGTTGGACGCTTAACTCCAGCTCTCCTTCGCTAGATCTCTGATTAGGTATGTAGAAGACTCAGCCCCCTATTTAATTTTCTCTCCGTTGCTAATAACTGATTTTGTTTTATTGTTTTATTTCGAAGAAATGTTATGTATTTTGTTTCTATTGAGTGAATTTGAAGTTTGGTTTGTTAAATTTTACTATTCGGTTTAGTTCATTCTTTTTTTAGGATTTTGCATTTTGCATTTACTTCTTTTTTTCTCCTCTCTGTTTTCTGCAGCTCTGTTTTATTCCCCCTTGCATGTGCATGTGTTGTTGCTCTATTTGTTTGATTAATTTGCTAGATTTGGCGTATCAATGCGATAAAAAGCAGGAGGTTCAATAATTTTGAATCACCTGGAACATTTGCTTTGTTTGATTGGTGGTTTTTCTTGTGCTAATGTTTAATTTAAATTCGCCATACTTAAAAATGTTTTTATGTTTCCTAGGATTAGTATTGGACTGTCTCTTTCTATGCGAGAGAGAAGTGAACACTGAAAATTTTGTTTTGGGGAAGCTTTGGATTTAGTTGATTATGGGATAAGCATTGAACAGTCTATGATTTAATAAACTACTACAACTGCCTTGTGATGAAATTGGAGCATCTTTCAAAAAATTGGATATTTATTGGTTAACCGCAGAATGATATTGTCGAGTTTCTGAAAACCAATGGAGCGGGAAAATTTTCAAATATAAGATCTTGATGGATGGAGAAACTTGTCTTCTTTCTAGAATTGAGCTGCTGCTCAACTTGGTATGAGGAAAGGGTTGCTTTGTTTTACTCATGTTTTCTATGTTTAGTCTAAGAATGTGTAACGAGAGAGTTAATAAATGCTCTTGTGGAGTATATGATTACATAGTGACAACTGGTACCATGCGATAGTTCTATCAACCGTCCAAGCCCATCTCGTCTCCTCCACTGTCCATTTTCCCGCATTCTGTTAACCACTCTCTTATGAAGCCTGTTTCCTAGCACAATCTGCTCTGCTCCTGCTTCTGATCTTTATTACCTCGTAAAAGAATTTTCTTTGCAACCAGTAAGCACCATTGGTATTTAAACTCTGCATACTTAAAAGGAAATGTGTAGCCACTAACATGGAATAAGTCAGCCTCTCGCAGAGACAATTTTATATTCTGGTCATATCTTTTGATTTTATTTCTTAACAATTAACATGGTCAAACAAATGTGTTGACTGTTCATGTGATTGAGCTTTTTAGTAACTCTGGTTTTTTAGCATCTCGATAGCTTTACTCTTTTGAATTTTCTGTCCTTTTATTCTTCATGTATAGTGAATCTTATTTCTATTTGGTTCTTGACTTTAAAATTTGTCATGTTTAATTGATGTTATTCTTGGAAAAGTTACATGTTGATAATTGTCCAGAATCATGTGCCATCAACTGGCATGTAAGTTAGATGATTGAAAAGTTATACATGCAAGAAAGTTTAGGAAAGTGATTTGGAGTGTCTTCTTATTATATAATTGCAATTTTTTTTTTTTTGCTTTTTAAGGTGTAGCTGTACATCAAAGTTAATGGAAGAATACAATCACCAAATTTAGTGTTTGCCTATGTATCCAAAAAGATCTAATCAAGAAGATGGGCCAGATTCTAGGCCTGTGCGCACAAGTGATAGGCTTAAGAGAAGGCCAAAACTGTATGGCCGTCAATTTTATTATTACTCACAAACCATTAGACAAGGTAGGAAAAAAAAGACAAAGACAAGGACAGCGGCTTCGCAGATAGCCAGAATAATTCGCTCAAGGGATCATCCAGTACGAACTTCAAACAGCAATGTAAGTTGACTGTTATGGAAACTCTATAAACCATGCTGATATTCTATAAGCAGTTTGAGAGATTTGTAGCTCATATACTGATATGAAGTTTTTCTAGGCTGTAGAAACTTTAGACTATAATGTGATTTTGATATTTGAATTCGTCCTCTCTCATGTGAAGTAGTTTTATACATGTATTGTGTACTTTGAGGAGTTGCTGGATATTGCTTTTGCCACTTGATTTTTGCTTCTTGAAAATCTACTAGAAAGTCACAATTGAAAGATAATCCAAATGGACAAATAATCATAATATTATAGCAACTCAATGTAATTAGTCTATATTGGAGTAGAATCCTGCATTTTGTTATCTAAGGAAATATAAATAATTTATCTATTATTCTTCGAAATATTATCTGAATTTTTATCCTAGCATGCTGTGTTGCTGTTTGTTACCAGAAGGAAAAAGCAACTGCCAAAAGGAGTTTAAGTGAGTTTGCGCTGCCATTATATATATATATATATATATATATACACTTTTATTTAGCACTTTAAAATGGTTTATTTGTAGGTATGCAAGAGACCATGATTACCCATTTGAAAAGCTTAGGAGATAAAACATGATTTATTTAGTGACTATTAGTCACTCCTTTCTGTGCCACATATGTGGGCTGTTTCTTTTACAGGTTACGCCTGTAACCTTTCGAGTGCTTCGGGGTTACTACATCTCTTGAACCTACGATGGTCCTTGCGGTGTTACGATAAACTTGGAGGGCATTGCTAAACTATTTACTTGCGCTTAAACTGTTACTAATCTGGCATAGATCTTGTTTATGATTAGTATGACTGATGCATTAATCTTGTCACTTGTTCATATAACTTCTATGGTGACATTAATTTTGTGCTGGGAATCTATAATGTTGCACTTTTTGATATAAGTTGCCCATCCTGCAGTATTTAGATCAACACATATGGATTGGCTATTCTCTTGAAGTTAGTTATATGCAATAATTTATTTCGTCAATGATGCCATGCAATTTGAATTTGATTAATAGTAGTCATCCTATTGTTGCAGTCAGGCACACCCAATCTTCGGCGTTCATCCAGAAAGAGGAGAGTTTCTGTGAATCTTACTGGTTATACTGACAGTTCCGGTTCAGAGGATGAAGATATGATGGTATATTTCAAGCACAAAAGTTTTGGAATTCAATTACTTTTCTTTGATTTTATGGAGCATACAATATTATCACATCAGGAAAAGTGTATTAACTTCTTACTATTTTTGTTTTCAGCGACCTTCATATCGACCCTCAAGAAACCGGGTTGATAACAGTGGAAGTCAAGATGATTCTCCTTCTCCAAAGCGCAAAAAGACCATGGAGACTAAAGAAACTCCTCGGCGTGAAGGACTGCGCCCTCGTCGTTCAAAAGCAGTTGCAATTAAGCGAATCAATCTGGATTATGGTGATGAGCAAGACACTTCAGAAGAGAAAATTGGTGAAGATGAAACTGAAAATGGGAATGATTTAGATGATGATGCTGCAGATGATGGCCAAAATGATGGTGAGGGTGATGCCGAAGATGAGGGTGATGGAGGTGAAGATGATGGAGAGGATGATGTTGATGACGAAGAGGGCGAAGAAGAGCAGGAAGGAAGGAAGCGATATGACCTTCGAAATCGTGCTGATGTTCGCAGGCTTTCTATGGATGAGAGCAAGCAGAGAGCTAGATCTCCAAGGAGGGTTTTACACCAAGGAATGGGGACTAAAGTTAGCCGGGATGTTAAGAAGGGTGGATCACGAGTTCATAAGCGTCATCGTATTGCACGAGCTGAGGATTCTGACGATTCGCTTCTTGTAGATGAGCTTGATCAGGGACCTGCTATTCCTTGGGGTCGAGGTGGGAGCAGATCTGGACCACCTTGGCTGTTTGGGGGACTAGACATGCATGGGACAGCAGCATGGGGATTAAATGTTGCTGCATCTGGTTGGGGTCATCAAAATCAAAATGATGCTTTTGCTACGTTGACTTCTGGGATTCAGACTGCTGGACCAAGCTCTAAAGGAGGGGCTGATATTCAACCCTTACAGGTTGATGAGAGTGTAAGCTTTGATGAAATTGGCGGGCTTTCTGAATATATTGATGCTTTAAAGGAAATGGTTTTCTTTCCCTTGTTGTATCCAGACTTCTTTGCAAGTTATCACATCACCCCACCTAGGGGTGTCTTGTTATGTGGTCCTCCTGGCACTGGTAAGACATTGATTGCCAGAGCCTTAGCATGTGCTGCTTCAAAGGCCGGTCAGAAAGTCAGTTTTTACATGAGGAAGGGTGCTGATGTGCTTAGCAAGTGGGTTGGTGAGGCTGAAAGACAATTGAAACTTCTTTTTGAGGAGGCGCAAAGGAATCAGCCCTCCATCATTTTCTTTGATGAGATAGATGGTCTTGCTCCTGTGAGGTCTAGCAAACAAGAGCAGATTCATAATTCTATTGTTTCCACGTTGCTGGCCCTCATGGATGGTCTTGATTCCCGTGGACAAGTTGTTTTGATTGGAGCAACCAACAGGATTGATGCTATAGATGGAGCCTTAAGGCGCCCTGGGCGATTTGACCGTGAATTCAACTTTCCTTTGCCTGGTTGTGAAGCACGTGCTGAAATATTAGATATTCACACTCGGAAGTGGAAGCAGCCTCCTTCTAAGGAACTTAAGATGGAACTCGCAGCTAGTTGTGTGGGATATTGTGGTGCAGATTTGAAGGCCTTGTGCACTGAAGCTGCCATTCGTGCTTTTCGTGAAAAATACCCTCAAGTGTACACTAGTGATGACAAATTTCTGATAGATGTTGACTCAGTGAAGGTTGAAAAGTATCACTTTATAGAGGCGATGTCAACAATTACTCCTGCTGCTCATAGAGGTTCCATTGTTCAGTCGAGACCATTGTCTTTGGTAGTTGCACCATGCCTTCAAAGACATCTTAAGAAAGCCATGGACTGTATTTCTGACATATTTCCTCCGCTAACAGTGTCATCTGAGTTGACCAAGCTTTCTATGCTCTCATATGGATCTGCAATTCCTCTTGTTTATAGGCCCCGGCTTCTGCTTTTTGGCAATGATGGTTCTGGCTTGGTAAATATTTCTCATCCTCTTGTTTTTTATCAACTGTAATTGGAACCAAAACTGAATATACTTACTGATCTAGTTCTACAGGATCATCTTGGGCCTGCAATTTTACATGAGCTAGAGAAATTTCCTGTACATTCTCTTGGTCTTCCATCTCTTCTTTCGGATCCTAGTGCAAAAACGCCAGAAGAAGCACTAGTACATATATTTGGTGAAGCAAGAAGAACAACACCATCCATACTATATATACCTCAGTTTAATCTATGGTGGGATAATGTGAGTGCTTGCTTTCATTAAATGCTTTTTCTTTATCTGATTCAAATTAAGTATTATTAATTAATTAAAATGAGTGTACTTGCTCATATCCAAATGGTTTGTTCTTTGTTACTTCAGATCCAGTTTGTTGGTCTATTTTTTGTCCTTGTAATTTCTGAGTAAGATGAATTTGGTGTTGCAGGCACATGAACAGGTAAGGGCTGTTCTGCTAACTCTTTTAGAAGAGTTGCCTTCGGACTTACCTATACTGTTACTTGGAGCATCCTCAGTATCACTCGCCGAACTTGATGGGAATCCATATTCAGTATTTCCTCAACGTAGTGTGTATGTCTAACTAGCCCTAACCTCTTATGTTCATTTCTACCCATTCTGGTATCAATATGGACCATTGGAAATTATGATTTGTAATCTGGGCCAGTTATTCTCTCACAATGATGTTTAGGTTAAGAGTAAATAAATCCCTCTGGGAGTAACAGATCTTGTTGAGGCATGGCATAGCAAATTGCAGTCCTAGTGCATTCTCTTTTGCGATGATATGACATGTGGAAATCAGAGATCAACACTTTTTAGGAATTCAATTTATGAATAGAATGATATTCCTGCATCACTTTTTATCTATTTTGTGGTGTTGCTTCTGTTTCATATATATATCGATGATCAGGTCTTTTTGTTTTATCCAAATCGTCCTAGCCTCCTAGGTAGTAACTTATCTTTATATATATATATATATAGAAATTAGTTTGACAGTCATGTATTTAATCTTTAATGTCAGCTATCACATGGACAAACCATCAACTGAAGATAGATCTTTGTTCTTTGACCGTTTAATTGAGGCTGCTTTGTCAGTCTTGTTGGAGGCTGTGACCAAAAAGTCCCAGGAATCAGTATCTATTCCTGAACTTCCTAAGGTGCCAAAAGTGGCCAGTGGACCCAAGATCTCAGAGTTGAAGGCCAAAGTAGAAGCTGAGCAACATGCTCTTCGACGGTTACGGATGTGCCTTAGAGATGTTTGCAACAGGTAAAGATATATCAGAAACTAATTCATCTTATTCTGCACTCTCTTAACTTAAGCCTTCTTTCTTCTATTGTTCTCTCTGCCCCCTTCATCCTGCTTTTCTAATTCTTTCTCTTGGAAGCTCTTTGAAGCATATTTAAATTGATTTAGGTCAAACTTAGGACAATTAGTTTAGGGAACCAGAACTCAGGCTTTTAGGTTTTAATTTGTTATCGATTGTTGTTTTCTTTATATGGTGTCATGATATTTAGGCCTTGGTTCGGGCTGAAAAATGATTATCTTGATTTCTGAATTTTTGCTTCTTGTGAACAGTTGTCAAGCTCTTAAAATGTGGGTGATCATATTGCAGGATATTGTATGATAAAAGATTTAGTGTCTTTCATTACCCAGTCACTGATGAGGATGCACCAAACTATCGCTCAATAATCCAGAACCCAATGGACATGGCTACTCTATTGCAGCGGGTTGACTCTGGGCAATATCTTACCTGTTCTGCTTTTCTGCAAGATCTTGACCTGATTGTAACCAATGCAAAGGTTTGGGGTTGTTTACTAAATCTAGATGTGATCTATCTTGATTCCTGTTTTTTCTTATTTAACTTAGTTGAACAGATACTAAACCTCTCACTGATGATGGTGTTCTGAGGATTGTTTGGAGGATAAAAATATTTACATGTATGAACGCATCTAAGGGAGTAGGGGAATTGTACTTGCTTAGGTTTTATGGTAGGCTAGATGCCTGGGGCTGAGAATTTTTATTTTATTGTTTATTGTTACATTTAGAGGTTAAAGTTTATCGGAATTTAATGAGTGCAGCAGGCAGCAAGGAAAGATATTCCAAAGAAATTTTGGTAGTAACAAGGTTATGGTTTTGAAACTGATTTTCTATTGAGCTATTCTCTGAAGAAGCATAGAAGCTTTGTGGTTTAAGGCTCTCTTAAGTAGTCATTAGAATGGGTTGGATCTAGGATTAAATCAAAAAGAAAAGTAATAAACCCCAGGTATTTACCGTCTTTACTGTCTGTTATTGTTGTAATAATCTGACATTAAATTAGATATTAAATTCATGTTACCTCAAGAGATCGCTAGAAAGTTTAGTTTTATACTGAGTTTAAAGGTAAATCTTCTGTTACTGAGACTGCATTTTCATGACAAATATGTTACAATCTTCTCCTTATATCCTTTATAAAACATAAACTACCTTGTGCTTCATTAAAATGTATTTCCCCTTGGTGGGTGTTAATTATCTGTCATGTCACCTGCAAAAATTGACTGCTAGTCTGATACTATATGTCTCAGTTTTTTTTTTTTTTTTGGTATTTGTCTGCACCTTCCTCTGGTAAGGTTTCCTGTGCAGCAATCTGATCTGCTTTCTTTTCTTGAATTTCAGGCTTACAATGGAGATGATTATAATGGTTCTAGAATTGTCAGTAGGGCTTATGAACTACGGGATGCAGTACGGTCACTTGTTCTTTTGCTCCTGAATTTTCTTCTCATTACTTTGGGGCTCATTTTTTTTCTTTATCAGGTACACGGGATGCTGTCACAGATGGACCCTGCACTTATTGCTTATTGTGACAAAATTGCTGCCCAAGGTGGTCCAGCAGATATGCCAGATGATATAGGGGTGTCCACACTCCCCTCTGTACCAGTTGTTCAGCTAGGAACTACCACTCGGGCAAGTGCCCGCCTTCGTAATGCCCAGCCAGAGGTCACTCTTCAAACCTATGAGGTGAAAAGGCCCAAGAAGAATGTCGATACTGTCATTACAGGTATCCTTTTTCTACTTTTTCTGTGTGTATACATAGATGTAGCTAACTCTCTGTTGGTGTATGATGAGGTGTGTTTTATGCATAGTTTATATTTCATTTTGTAACTGAGAAGTGGATTTAGTTTTCTCATCTACTACCAGGATAGCAATATGCTAGCATTTATACCTTTAAGGGCATTTATTTACCTCTTAAAATATCTGAGGATTCAACCTTATTTTTCATTTATTCAAGTCACATCTTGGAATTAGTTTAGAACCGGTATTTTCTGTATACATTCTCTTTAAGTTGGGAATATTTTATTGAAATCTACTATACAAACCATGTTTAGGGAACAAATATAGTGCTTAGATTTTAGTTGGGGACTTCCTTCTAGTGTTGATGTTTTCTTTCTCTTTAATGTGGTGTATCTTATAAGTGGACTGTAGTTCAGTTTTTCTATTTTGGTTCATCATAGAAACTGATTATTCTCCTTGTTGTTAATTTAGAAATCTCATTTGAATACATGGTTTTGATTTTGATACATGACCCAAGGAAGCATTGAATATGTGATTTAGCGTTCTTCAAATGCCATTTACCAGAAGGTGGGGCGAGCAAATGAATTAAGAAAAGAGAGAGAGCAATTTGTGAAAATCATGGTTTTTACATAAAAAGGTGTAGACAGTAGTCAATCATGCTTGGAGCTGTTTTTATGTCTTCTGAGTTTAGAATAGGATTTTGCCTCGGTAATGATACTGATTAGTAGCATGAGAATGAAAACAATATTGGGAAGAATTCTTCTGTCAACCCTCAGTCCACCATATCTTGTTCAAAAGTGTATTTTCACAAGAAGAAAGAAGCAAATTATCATCATTTCGTAGTTTCTTCAATCATCCTCCATTTTCTGCATTTCCTGTAACATATAGTGTTCAACCGATTGTTTTTTGTAATTTAAGTGTTATAATGGTTGTGACTTACCTAGTTATCTGTAAATGTGGCACAGCAGAAGACAAATCACGGGTCCCAGATTCAGTACAAACAAAGTCATCTGAAACTGAAACCCAAGAGGCGAATGAGATACACTGCGAGAGGCCTGAATCTACTCCCAGTGATGGCAACCGGCAAGAAACTTGTACAGAAGCTTCTGAGCTGATTGATGGGAGTGAATCCCAGGACATTAGAATGTCAGATGGTGAGATTCCAAAGCAAGTAGAATCCGTCAAGCAACTGTTTGTGGAGAGAACTGAAAACTACGGTATTCCACAGCTCGAAAGGCTATACACTCGTATTATGAAAGGCATTTTTGAAACTAGGGACAAGGGAGTTGGAGATGATCCCAAGCCTGCAATTTTGAAATTTTTATTGAATTTTGCTGAGGATGAGGCAAACTTCTGATACTAATATATGCCTCTCCTCACGGATTAAAAAAAAAAAAGGGAAAAGGAAAAAAGAAAGAAACCTTTTAGGTAGTTGTAATTGTAAAGTCGGGATTTTCTTTTTCAATTCATTTTATTATTGAGTGAAGGCAATCTCTCTCTCCCTCTCTCTCAAATAGGACTTAGCTATATTATAAGAGGTTGAAATTGCCATGCCTATTAGATATCACATATGGAGTATGCAACACGATTCTTGGTTGTTCTTCTGTATTCTCCTCGTTGATAAAATGAAACTAGATTAAAAATTTTAATTTAACAGTGAAAATATGGCAATCTGTATTAGTAGAATAAAAGTGCTTTCTTTACTAAATTAATAAGCAACAGAGGGGCTGATATGTAAGTATTCACTCCAGGCTTAACCCAATTATAGACCCTCAAAATTAGGATTATAACTACTTTCAAAAGTTAATTACAGGGAACAAAAATAAAGCTTGTTGCTATCAAACTTTGGGTTAGTGGTAGAGTGTTGGACTCTTAGTTCCAGTGGCAACTCAGGTTTGAATCTTAGCAGACTTTGGGTTAGTGGTAAAGTGTTGGACTCTTAGTTCCAGTGACAACTCAGGTTTGAATCTTAGCAGGCTTCAAATACAAATACAAAATAATAAGAATAGTAAAGCTTGTCCCCTCGAATTAAAGGGTTCAAGTTGACATGCTCCGCCACTTGGTCAGCAATTGCGCTGCAGCCGATACTCTTGCTTGATGCGCTTTAGGACAAGCATCGCCCACACTTGTCTCAAAATCCAATCCTTTCACAGTTACCTTGGCTTGAAATCCACCTTAAAAAATAGACTTATTTAGTTCTTGTTTGCATTGTTGTTGGTGTTATAAAGCAACTAATGGCCATCCAATAAATATAAGGGTAAAAAAGCAGATTCGAATGACAAAAAAAGAACCCTTCACAAAACAATCACTCTGATCTATAGTATTTATATTGAAACAAGTATTAACATTTCTCTTCACACGATGAACTTGTATCTTACCGTCTGAAGGGAATACATGATAAGTTGGTAGCACCCAATTGTTCTCTTGGCACACAATATCCAACTCCTGTGAGATGAAATTGACAACATTTTTAACCATCATATGTTAAAACAATTTAAGGGTCAAATTCCCATTTACTTGCAGGCTTAGAGCATATAAAAGCTGGGAATTACTAAAATCTCCTACTTCTATCCCTAAATGAATTAACACTTATTCTTTTCAATATTTAAATTTCCCATATTGAAGATCTGTTTTGATGCCAAAAAAAAAAAGTCTCATACTGAACTTCTTGCTACCTAGAGCTACTTTAGTAGAAGACTTTGGGCTTAATTGACTTACCTGACATGGATTTTGCTTGTTAAGAGCTGCCTCAGACAAAGAGTTTTCTTTGATGTATTGAGTTGAACATTGGTATTCAAAATCATGGGAAGCTTTCCTTTTGAGGCACGCATCTTTACAACATTCTAAGATCAAATTCATCTTCAAGTCCAACTCATCACCACGACCGCCTATACAAAGCCAAAAAATATGATTTCAAGACATCAATTTCTTAAGATGTATTCCCAACTCTGAGTCAGTTCACAGAATTAAAGCAGTTAACAAACCAGCAACTTTGTAACCTATACTTTTGATCACACCATAACAGTCACATTCAGATAGCAAAAGGTCAATCAATATATGGGCTATGAAAGAAAACTATCCCCTACATACTGGTCACGTGTTTGACATGCCATTTTTTCTAAACAAGGATTCATGACATCAGACAACATTAAAATCTCCACATAGATTGTAATCTTTGTGTGTAGCACATTTACAACATACTTATATACGTTAATTGTCAGTAATTATATACTATTATATAATACATTAATTTCAAGTAAGCTGTAGACAACTTCATTTATAGGGTAATTTACTTAGCAATGGAGAAGAAAATTCACCGTTGAATATTTTCTGAATCATTTGATCGTACTCAGCAATCTCATCTCCCATATTACGTACCTGAAGAACCTGCAGATATAAAAAAAAATGTGATTGATTAGTCAGAGGAGGCATGCATCTAGAGTAACGTTTGAACAAGAGAAAACATCATACCCGTTCATCCCTTTTGCCGTAAAGAATTTGCAAAGCAGTTTCTGAAAAGATGTCTTCCTTTGACTCTATGGCTTTTAGTATTTTAGCAGAATACTTGGACTTTGACTCATTAATGGCAAGATGACCCCCAAATATTCCATCTTGGCAAGAAGGCATATTATTATGTTCTGGTTCTTTCTTGGTAGCATTTTGATGCTTACAATCCTTAGCATTCTGAAGTACAGGGGTAACCACCTTAAACTGCAGCCAAATTTAAGGATACATTTGTTACAATAAATAAATACAGAGTAGACAAAAGAGCAAAATACAGATTTAAAGGTTAAACAAGTATCAACAGATAAAGGAATGATAATTACATGCCTAGCTTTCCTTGGACTGTTCACCAATATTCTAGGATTCTTACTAAGTTAAAAAAATCTAAGAGAATTTTATTTAGTTCTCAAAAGTAGTTACTGGCACACGCACCTTATTAATAGTTGATGTGCCATCAAAATCGCTCTTTGGACAAGAATTCATCACAATTAGCTGATCATCATCAAGTTGGATTTTCTCAGCAATATTTTTGCTTGTCAACATTTTCTCTGAGTCACCAACGGATTGGTTGTCCACATCCATATTCCCATCAATAGTATCATCCAAGATGCCATTTTTGCAATGCTCATTGTTCTTATGCTGTGTTTCTGATTCAGCACTGTTGGTGTTTATGGAAGCCTCTTCTAAGCCATCATTAATCTGATTTGTAGTTGTGTTATTAAGAACTTCAGGTTCACCAGGTTTTTCTGTCTTTTGAGACCCATTTAAACTTACATCTTCCTGTACCGATTCATCATCTTGGGATCTCTCAGGATTCATTTCCCTTTGACACAAATTGTACATGTATAATTAGCAAAAAGTCCAGGATTAGGAAGATACATGCATACATAAATAGGCAAGAAATGTAATTATGTAAATATGAATGTTACCCTGAGAACCATTTCGAAATGATCTGTGCATAAGGAAGCAGATGGAAGTATTCAACAACAGAAGAGTGCAACCATGTGGAGGTAGTCTCAATCACTAATGGACCCTGCAGCCTAAAAATGCAAGAAGCTTCATCAGCAGCAAACTCCCAGTGTTGATTTTTTAATTAACAAGATACTACTATATATTTAGCAAAACAATAGTGGAATAAGAATTACAATCAATCAAATTCTATGAAACACAACCAATTGAAAATAAACACAGATAAGGAATATTACCAGAGATAGAGAGAGAGAGAAACTAACCTGTCAATAACCACCTTAATAGGCATCCACTCCCACTTAGAACTATCTATATCTCCATTGAGGCAATGCATAATATAAAAGCGAGTGGCTGCCTCTTCTTTATCCAAAGAATATACATCATGGCTTTTTATAATGGTGAGATCTTTTTGATCAATGCCTGTTACGTACACAAGTCATTAATTGCTAAACTATATCAGCTAACAATTAAAACAAGCTAAAAAATGTGCAATACTGAATGAAAGCTACTCCTTGATGGCTCAGTCAAATTCTAGTGTTATTTGATCACCATTCTTATGGCCTACTATATCTTATACTGGATGTAGTTAGTTCTTAAAGTATTTCAGATTCAATTCATACACTCTTTGTTCTTAACTTTATCTAATGATTTTTGGAAAACCTGCTCAAATTTAGCATTAGCCCTAAAGAGATGTTGAACCATTTTCCAAAATTCAATTGAAGCAACTAATTTAAATTTAAAGACTTTCACTACATGACACTAAAAGGCTAAGAATTAGACCCTTTATCACTAACTTTCTCAAAATCCTATTTAACAATTTATACAACAATTAATGTAAAGTGTTGGTGGTTTACCATTGTTTGCAGCTTCCTTAACAGCTGAGAAAGCAACCTGCTCAAGAGCAGCATCTTGCAAAAGTTTATTTGTTCTTTTTCTTTTGTTCCCAGCTTGTTTTGCCTTCATAGAATCTGAACTGCCACCGGTTCCATCCACTTTCTTTTCAATCACAGAACATACACCGTGAGTGATGACATCACTCTGCAAGGCACAAGCCTCTTTCTTCTTGTCAATTAAAAGAACGGCAACCCTAGAAACTGGCCATCCCTTTATGTTTGGAGCAGCTCTTGATGCATCCAAACTTGTGGATACATCACATGCATCTTTGATGGCTTTCTCTGTCCATGAGAGCTGCGTCTCAATGTTGCTCAATTGAAAATTATTTGGTATGAGCTTCAGATACGCCTTCAAATTTGGCTTTAATGTAAAAGCCATCTTACCAAATGCCTCAAAGTCTAGATACTTTAAGTTTGGATGATTTTTCCTATGGTAATAGTTGTATAGTAACACAACAGCATACACCTATAAAAGATAATTAAAAAAGCAAATTAGAAACTATAATAAAAGACTAGATTATGAGTGAGACACATATTTCTACATACATGATCACCTCTTAACCAAAGTAATTTAACTTAGTATTAATTTGGTACAGGTGCATTCCAAACAAATCTTAGAACTTTTTACACCTCCTCTCTCTATGTAAAGTTTAAGATGTATGCATTTGTATGTAAACATAGCATAAAAAAAGTGTGTGTGTGTATACATCATTAGATCCAAAGTTTGCACCAAATAAATAGCATTGGGTTCATCTTATTCTCACTATAATTTATGTCCAGAAACCATATATAATCCACTAATATGAAAAAGAACATAATATAGAGGCTAAAGCAATAAATCCATCTGTCACTCATTAAGTAAAAGCAATTTCAACCTATCAAAAAACATAAATCCCATGACATGAAGAGTATGTAGCAAATTATGAATGAACATGAATAAATAAATATATTTAGAAGGCAGAGTTCAATTCAATTAGTAATAAGGAAAAGCGACCTGTTGTGCAACAGTCTTCTGCTTATCAGTGTTTGGAGTGTCTCTTATGGAATATCTGGCGGGTAGCCTTGGCTCAACCAAGAAGTCCAAAAATGCTCGAATGGCGTTTGGACACACATCTGACTTGTCCATGCTCTCTGCTTCTGCCATAATCTTGTGGAGCAGAAACCAATATGTTAATTGATCAGGATCATTAGCTTAATACAAGCAAAAATTAAAGACCCTTCTTTCCTTTTCTAAGATTTTACTCTAACTGTATGTATGTGTTATTTTTGAAAGAGGTTGGTGTTATTCATGCACATTAGAACAAACAAAGAAAGAACTGAAAACAACAAGGCAGAGGCAGAGCATGCCAGAACAGGTAAAAACAAAACCAATTAATTAAGCAAAGATTAACACAATCTGCGCATTAACTATAATTAGTCATAATAAACGGTAATCTCTATGCGCATGATCTTAACTAATAGAATCATAAACTTCTTACAATAAAACCCCAAACTTTAGAACGTTTCCATCAGAACTTGAATCATTAATCATGCCAGAAAATATATTATATATTATATATATATATATCAATCTTTTATTAGGTGATCTGCATTCCCCAAACTGATCACAGAACCCCCAAATAGACATCTAGCAAACAGATTAAAAAGACAAAAGAAAAAAGAAGCAATTTTTTTTTCACAAACCAAAGTTTTCTAACAATGCAGATGCTCTTTTCTTTCAATTTTTCAAGGAAATCAGTACACTAAAAATTATCCGGAAGAAAATCTTACATAAACAAGAGATTAAAGAAAAAATAAAGAAGGAAAGAAAGAATGTACCAGTAAAAGAGAGAGAGAGAGAGATGATAAAAAAGAGATATTAGGTTTTTGGTTCTTGAGTTTTGAGTTTTGATGAAATTGAGACTGAGCTTCTTCCTACTTAGTACTACCGTCTTCCCTTCTTTATTAGGATTCCCCTCTGCCCGCCGAAGATTGCGTATCCCATAACATTCACGTAACCAAAGCAAGACATTTATTACTGCTGCAATAATACGTCGTCGTTTCTTCGGCCTTTGCTTAGCAGAAGGGCGCCAAGCACATACCCGCCCCAACTGCTAATACCTGTTCCTACTTTCTCTGATTTAAATGCTTTCACTTTCCCTTTATTTATCAAAAAAGAAATTACTAGTAATTAAAACAGATTCAGGTTTCATCAGTTTTTTTTTTTTTTTTTTAGCTACATTGTGTTTTTAACTTCATGCTCATTAATTCTTCTTCATGCTTTTAATTTTTTTATTAAATAAAGATCTATAAATTATTTATTTATAAAATTCTGTATTTATTTTAGAGGGAAAATTTCTGTTTTTTTCGGTGTTGACCAAAAAAAAAAGCATATGATTTCGGCCTTTTGTTTGGACTTTGGGGCTTGTTTGTCTACGTGCCTTTTCTTTTTCCTTAATTTTATTTTATTTTATTTTATTTTTTTCCCTTTCTTATTGCAAAAAATATATATATATTTTTTCCCCTAAAATATTAAAAAAATATTATTTCACCATAAAAATTCAGAAAATAAGAGAAAAAAAAAACGCAAAAAATATCTTGCTCAAAGACAAAGAGAGACTCTAGAAACTTCAAGAAACAAACAAAAATTTACGTACATCAGCAAATCGCATCCACTCGTTCTGGTGGAAGCGGAAATCAACATAAATACGTAATAAAAAATAGGAAAATATTAATTATTAAAAAATAGTTATAATTATAAAATTAATTATAAATAAGAAGTGAATCTTTTGTATCCCGATTCCATTTCTCTGCAACAAAGTAACTGCTGCAATCAGTCTGTTGAGTTCCATTTTTAGCAAAAGGAAAAAAGAGAGAGAAATTAAATTCCCATGATGGCGGTTGTTGCAGGGACAGCAACGACGTCGTCTTTCACTCTGGTGAAGCTTCAGCGTCCACCTTCCCCTCCTACATGGAGGAAAATCTGGGCCGGCATGGGAAACCCAGGGGGAAGAATGGGTTCCAAGCTTATGGGTGTAAAAGCAAGGTTTGGGTCTTTCAAGACTGGCGGAGCTGGTGTCTTGGAACGACCCAATTTGGATCTGTCCCAGTTTGACCCTTCGACTAAAGTTCTTGAAGGTGAAATTTCGCTACTTTTTCTGTTCTTGCCTTTTAGTTACCTGTTTTTCTGGCTTTCCCTGGTTCCAAGAAGCTAGAAAATGGGGAATCCTCGAAAATGGGAAAATCCTAATTTGGGGGTTCTTTGTGTTTAGTTTTGTCTTGTTAAGTTGCAAGCTTTTAATACAATTGCCAGTTAGAAGCAAAAGATTTATAAGATTGGACAAAAAGAAGATACGAAATGCAGAGTCTGTGATGTTATCATTTATGATGATTAGTCTTATCAAATTTATGGAACTTGCTTTCCTCCAATTTCCGTCATTTCTTGTTATTTTCTAATGCAAAACTTGAACTGTTTAATTTTATTCTGGGTTTTCATGTTAAGGGAAGGCATTGTCCATGTATAATTATTTTTTAGCAAATGAACTGATGTAGATTTTATTAAGACACACAATCCAAAGCCTCCTCAAAGTAGTGTCTTGCATATGCTAGTGGCTTGTTTGTTTCTATCAGTTTATAACTATGCAGAGGATTTCTTCATTCCATCCCTTTGATGGATAATAAATTTGCTTATTAACTTTGTTCAAGCATATCAGGTGGTGATATGGGGCGCATGAGGGATAACAAAGGCACTGGCAGTGGAGATAGTTACAGAGTTCTGCTGATTGATGATGCTCGTCATTCAGAATACTTGGGTAATTTAGTTTTTCTTATAACATTCAGTATGCGTGAAATCATGAATAGTTGATGTAGTTTGCAGGCAATTTATATCTCTATGTTATTGGTGAGCACTTTTTATTGCTCCAGTCACTAGAAACAGCATCCATCACCATTCTGAAGGCATTTAATGTAGTCTGAAGTCAAATTAATATCTATGTTTTGTTAGTGAGCCTCTTTTATTGCTCCAGTCACTAGAAACTGCATGCCTAACCATTCTATCAAACGATCTTACTAGTTAAAAGATTAGTCTTGGTTGACAATTGATCATGACATAGCCATCGCTAAAGTTTGGATAATTTTGTCTTTTGTTTAATTCCCTTGCAGTTGCAAAGGTGTTGCCCCAAGTAGTTCCATCTGTTACACCTGACGATGCGAGAAAACTGTTTCATGTCTCTCGAGAAAATGGAGTGGCAGTTGTAATTGTCACAGTTAAGGTATGTTATTTCTTTGGAATCATGAAACTGCATATTGTTCTGTCTAATTATTTTTAACTTTCTTCTTGGTCTATTTAATTTTCTCTTTTGTCTTTTGTCAATAATAATTGAGAGTCATCTAAGCCTACCACTTATGTGTTTTATGGTCATTTGTCCTGGTGCATATTAATTTATAGACTTGTTTGTTTCTGCATTTGTCAAATGAACATTTAAAGTATGTGACTAGCAGTTGAATATGCCAGTTCTAGTTTACTACCTTAAAAGTGCCTGATATATTTTGCTAGTTAAAGGGAACTCAAGTTGCCCCCTGTCCTACCTATCCATCTTTCATTTATTTAACAGGTTTGATATCTAATTTTAAAAGCATAATAGTCAAATAAAGTTTGTCACTTGTGAGGATATAGTTCCTTACTTTACATAGTTCCTACTTCCTACCATAAAGGTCTGATTTTATGCACTAAAACTTTTAAGGTAGTAAGTTCCTTGTATTAATGTTCATTATACTTTTTGAACATGAGTATGTCATCAGTACACATAATTTTGGTGTTTAGTTGCTTTGTCTTGACTTAATGTGAGTTGTAATCTTTGCATATATGATTTCCATAGTTTACTGGCCGTGCATATATGTTGCTGGGAAGTTTTAAAATGCTCATCTCTTTGTAATTTATGCTAATTTTGAAAGTTCTGCTCCAAGAAACCAGTAATGGTCTTATAGACATATGGAATTTTAGGACTATAAATGATCCACTAATCAATGTTTCCCTAGTTGCATTTATGTCTGTCGTGGCTACACTCTGATTTTTTTTTCATCAATCACCATTTTATTTATTTATTTATTTTTGGCCAGAAATCACCACTTTATTGGATGTATCTTTTTCTTGGCCACACATTTTAGTGGATATCTTGTGTTGAATATTTATGAATATGACAATAATATTCTCTATAAATAAGATTCATGTAAATTACTCTTTAGGTACACAGAAAGGCCTCACATGTGGTTCCGAATATTTAATGAATGCTAGCCAAGTGGTTGATAAGCGTGTGCAAATACTTTGCCTGGGCTTTCTTATTGACATACCCATTAAAGCAAATTGCATGCTGTTAAATGAATCAGTAACCTTTAATTTGTTCAACTTTCAGTTATTATCATGTTATACTACTCCACCAAGTTTCGCTCCTCCTGCTGTTAAAATGTAAATTGATTCATGAAACATTTTTCTGAACATCTAAGTGGAAATAGGTATGTTAAGGAGGCCTGATGACTTAGATTTCCGAGATTTATAGCTAGCATAAACTTTTGAAATGCATCAATATCAGGCTGACCACCTTGATATTTTATTTTTCAAGTGTTGAATTCTAGTGAGTTCTGAGACATGGTATGCGAATTTATGCTGAGATGGGTAATGGTCCTTTGTTTACCTAATTGAACAGGAGCATGCTGAGTTCTATTCACAAATGATGGTACGTGGGGGATTACGCTCAACGATTGAGCCCGATTCAAACATAGCGTAAAGCAGTCAATTCAACTATATGTTTGTATGAACTGCAACAACCAAGACTTTTGCCGTGACAATTTTGGAAATTTAAAAACCATATGCAAATCATAGACATGGATGTTGAAGAGAATATTAGATGATATGGAGAGTATTGTATACAGCATATTATACTTCATAATGAGTCAAATTTGAATGTAATAGTTAGGATACAGGTTTTGTAGTCTGCTAATATTTGTGTTCTTTCTGTTCCAATGAAGCTTTTAACACTGTATTAATTAATTTTGCAATGCCATCAGAGGGGATAAGAATCTCCAAAAATTTTGTCATTCTTATCATTTTATTGACTTTGGTTTAGACTGTAGCTAGCATGCTTCAAGGTTTCTCTATGATAGTTGATTCTGCTGTTTCTTATTTTTGTTCCATATATGAATCAGTTTCCTATTCAAAGCACCTTCTCTCTTTTTTGAACTCTCCTTCTGGAAAAGTGTTCTTCAAGGTATAAAATATTTACCTGAGTGCTCTCCCCAATCCCATTTGCTTGGAGTGCTCTGCCTCTCCCATGTGCTCTGGTGGAATATTTTACTGCGACTTTGAGTACTTGAGCGGTGGATAACTTTGAGATTTACATAGCAGATTTTGGGTGTTATGAATCATCTTGTGATACCATAATATACGATACCCATCTTGGAAAAGAAGAATTAACCGATTTGCTTTTGGCCTATTGGAAAAAGGGGTCAGTGAATATTTGTGGGTTCTTCGGAAATTGGACAGTAAATTTCTACATAAACTTGATCAGAATAATAATAATGAAATACTAATATTCTTCATTATGTTGACTTTATTTGATGTTGTACCACTTTCTCCTTAGATGCCCCTTTCAAAACGAAGGAATCATTCTCTTTCTATATAGAAACCGGTAATTATGATATTGGTGACTTTAATTATAATTAGTTTTAGTTTTCACGTGCTTTGCACGTGACTTAACGTGTTTAAATGAAATATTCATATCTGGATTGCTAAACACCGCCCCCCTTTTGCTAAATACCGCCCCCCTTTTTACACTTTTGCCGTTTGTTTATATTTTGAACTTTCTAACAACTTCTTCAAACTCTCAACCTTCAAACCCTAAACTTCATTTCTAACAACTTCTTCAAACTTCATTTCTAACAAATCTTCAAATTCA
>AWWV01009069.1:0-17445 GCA_001974805.1 Corchorus capsularis
CGGGCTAAAAGGTTTAAGGAAGCTTTGGTGGGCTTTACAAGATCTCATCTTGAAGAATTGAAGACCATTGAAGACTCATTGGGCCGATTTGAAGATCACACAACAAGGAATATTCCAAACGATTCCATGTTGTGCACCATGTTATCCATCGATGAGCATTAGGCTTAATATTGTGTAATTCGGTCATTGGGCCTCTATTCTATCTTAGATTAGTTATCTATTTAGTTTAGAAGACATTGGGTTGGGTCTTGTTTGACTAAGTCCAATCCTTGCTTAATTATGTAATGTTATTTACTTTTCCTAGTAGGACAAGGAGTAGGCTATTTCCTTGTTCCTTCCTTTATGTAATGTTTTCATTTTAGTTTTAGGAGAAGGAATATGCGTCCCCTACTACTATATAAAGGGACCATCCCCCTTTTGTAAACATAAGTCAAGTTAATCAATAAAGTTGAGAGGTTTATACCCACATCGATTTCTTTGGCTTCATTGTTCTAGTTTGAGCAAACTTAGGGTTCTTCATCTTGTAGAGTCCTAGCAAACAATTAGGTTGTGATTGCTTAATTGTTTTGTGAAATTCTTATGTCAAATTCTTTCTCCAAAGTTGCTGCACAAAACTCAATTCAAACACAATTCAAATAATCAAGTCGATTAGAAAACCCTAGTACCACTTATTTCCAATGTTGTACAACTTTTCTCCAATAGGGTTTATAACCTGAAATTCTTCAAATCAAATCACAATTCACAGCAAAAGCAACCCAAGAATCTCAATTACACAATCAATTAGAGTTAATGCAACTAATTAGATCAATTGCACAAGAAAAACCCTAATCCCCAAATTTCCCAAACTAAGAACCCTATTTTCTGAAAAAAAAATCGATAACATCACAGATTTTTTTTTAATTTTTTTCAATATATTTCCCAGAAAGATCACACCAAAAGAAGTCTAAAACTCAAATTTCATAGCTTTCCGAGCTGAAACGAATCCAGAATAAAAATCAAAGTTTTTGGTCGAATTTTTTTTTTATTTTTTTATATTTTTCGATATAACTACTAGTTATAAGGGACTCAAATCTGAAATTTCAAAGCAAAAAGATGTAAGATGAAACGGCTATGAATTTTCAAAGTTGCTGATTTTTTTGAATTTTCAAGAAGGGTGGTGCGATGAGTGTGTGGGTGAAATCGATGTGATGAATGATGAGTAAAAAGATAGATTTACCGATTGAAGATGATAAACCTAAGCTCTGATTACCAATTGATACGAATCTAGTTGTAAATCGGTCCAAATCCAACTTAGCGACCCGCCTAAGATCAACTTGAATCACCAAACTTCTAGATGAGTATGTCGAGAATCTTCACTTGATAAATCCTCCTTCGTTCGTCGGCCTTAGACCTTCAATTCGACCTACAATTGAACACCTAAGATCACAACATTCACAAAACAATTAAGCAATCACAACCTAATTGTTTGCTAGGACTCTACAAGATTGAAGAACCCTAAGTTTGCTCAAACTAGAACAATGAAGCTAAGATAATCAATTTGGGAAAATAATCCTCAATTTTATTAATCAACTCAACTTATGTTTTCTAGAGATAAAAGAGCCCTTATATAGGGGTGGGGTTGGCGCATAACCTACTCCAAACCCAAATCCTAATCCTATAAGGGGCGGCATACATAAAAGGAAGGAACAAGGAAATAGCCTACTCCTTGTCCTACTAGGAAAAGTAAATAACATTACATAATTAAGCATGGATTAGACTTAGTCAAACAAGGCCCAACCCAATGTCTTCTAGACTAAATAAATAACTAATCTAAGATAGATTAAAAGCCCATGAGGCCGAATTACACAATGTTAAAGCCTAATGCTCATCGATTTCAAGTAAAGTGAACACCTTGGAATCGATGGGAATATTCTTGGTGATGTCGACTTGAATACCTTCCAAATGGTCTTCAATGGACTCTAAACCTCCAAGATGAGATCTTACAAAGCCCAATAAAGCTTCCTTGAACCTTTTAGCCCGAGCCCTAGTCATTGGACCTTGTGGAATAGCTAATGGATCGAATGGCCGGTTGTGGCCGAATGGCCCGTGCGATGGCTGGTTGTGGCCGGATGGCTTGTGCGATGTCCCGTACGACGTCCCATGCGTTGGCCGGTTGCTCCATACGATGGTGGCCGGTCCTCAACCCCTTGCTCCGCCAAGCTTGTGTTCAATCCGGGATCACCCGTGGCATCTTCTTGAATCTCCAAGACATCTCCAAGTTTATCCAAGACATGATCTCCAATGGCTCCATTGTGCTCTTCTAAGCCATGATAAGCCCTTGGCGCATCACAACTCATTACAATCTTGGCATGAATTGGATAGTTTAATGCAGTCCCATTCAACTTCTCCGAATAGTTTAACTCTTTAGACCTAACCAAGTATTGATCGGCCTTTCCAAGTTTCTTCGTCTTGTTTGCACCAATTGATTCCACCAATTTAAAGCATTCTCTGTGAATTCAAGAGTAAAAATTTGTACCTTCTTTTGTTCGGCAAGAGGATAGTAATCAAAATACATATCCAATTTCGACTCCCACTCCAAGTAATCGGATGGAGACCCTCTCCCATTGAATTTAGGGATTTTGTATTTGATGTTGTCTTTAGGTTCCTCTCTTTCAATTCCTCTCCTAGGCCGCATGTTTTCATTGTGAGCTTGCCCACCAAGTTCTTGTTGCCTTAGTCTCTCCATGGGATCGATTCTAGCAATTTGCCTCGGTGGTGGAGGATGAACCTCTTCATTGTTGCGTGCAGCGTTAGCTCTTTGTTGAGGTTGTTGAGCTTGTTCATTTTGGCCATCCTTTACTTGTTGGACATCATCGGCCAAGGCATCAAATTTAGTATCCATATTGTCCAAACGTTGCATTAGAGCTTGCAACATAGTAGCCACGTTTGGTTGCTCTTGTTCTCCTTCCATAATACCTACAAAAAGAACAAAGATTAGTAATAAAAATCCTCAAAAGTGTGTGTGTGCTTATACCTTTGACTTCTACTCTCGTGTTTGTACTCAAGTCCTATGGATTGGCGGTCCACTACTCTCTTAATGATCTCACAAGATTTGCCTTTTACTAGCTTCAATAGGCCTAATAAGAGCAACTCCTAGAGTACTCCTTTCTTCACGTGACCTACTTGAGGAACAAACAATTAGTAGCAAGGTTATTTGTGAATCAAAAGAAAAAGTGATCTTAAACCAAACCAAACCACTTAATGCAGGCTCCTTATGTCGAAATTCTTCTCCAAAGTTGCTTCAAAAAAACTCAATTCAAGCATAATCACAATATTAATCGATTAGCATAAACCTAGTACCACTTGTCTCCTATTTTGTACCACTTGAATCCAATAGGGTTTGTAACCTGAAATTCTTCAAATCAAATCACAATTCACAGCAAAAGTAACCCAAGGATCTCAATTACACAATCAATTAGGGCTAATTGCAACTAAGTAGATCAATTGCACAATAAAACCCTAATCCCCAAATTTCCCAAACTAAAAACCCTAGTTCCTGGAAAAAAATCGATAACAGCACAGATTTTTTTGATTTTTTTCAATGCTTTTCCCAGAAAGATCACACCAAAATAAGTCTAAAGCTCAAATTTCACAGCTTTCCGAGCTGAAACGAATCCAGAACAAAAATCACAAGTTTCTGGTCGAAATTTTTTTCTATTTTTTTTTTATTTTTTTTATGTTTTTCGATATAACTACTGGTTATAAGGAACTCAAATCTGAAATTTCAAAGCAAAAAGATGTAAGATGAATCAGCTATGAATTTTCAAAGTTTCTAAATTTTTGGAACTATGTGGTGCGATAAGAACAAGATGAAGTTTGTTGGATGAAAACTTGATGAATGATGTATAGAAGGATAGATTTACCGATTGAAGATGACAACCGATGCTCTGATTACCAATTGATATGAATCTAGTTGTATTAGATTCAAATCCAACCTTTGAATATCCACCAAAGTCGACTTGAACTTCTTCAACTCCTAGACTTGTATGTCGATGATCTTCACAAAGCTATCCCTCCTCTTTCGTCGGCCTTAAGCACTCAATTAGACCTGCAATTGAATTCTCAAGATCACAAGATTCACAAACAACTAAGTTATCTCAACCTAATTGCTTGCTAGGACTCTACAAGATGAAGAACCCTAAGTTTGGTCAAACTAGAACAATGAAGCCAAAGAAATCGATATGGGCATAAACCTCTCAACTTTATTGATTAACTTCACTTCTGTTTACAAGAGATAAAAGAGCCCTTATATAGGGGAGGGGTTGGCGCATAACGTACTCCAAACCCGAATCCTAATCCTATAACGGGCGACATAATTAAAAGGAAGGAACAAGGAAATAGCCTACTCCTTGTCCTACTAGGAAAAGTAAATAACAATACATAATTAAGCTAGGATTGGACTTAGTCAAACAAGGCCCAACCCAATGTCTTCTAAACTAAATAAATAACTAATCTAAGATAGAATTAAGGCCCCTAATGGCCGAATTACACAATACTAAGCCTAATGCTCATCGATGGATAACATGGTACACACCATGGAATCGTTTGGAATATTCCTTGGTGTATGGTCTTCAAATCGGCCCAATGAGTCTTCAATGGTCTTCAATCCTTCAAGATGAGATCTTATAAAGCCCACTAAAGCTTCCTTAAACCTTTTAGCCCGTGCCCTTGTTATTGGACCCGACGGCATAGATAAAGGATCATGTGGCCGGTTATGGCCAGTTATGGCCGGGCATGGCCGAGTCATGTGGCCGGGTGTGGCCGGGCATGGCCATGTCGCGTGGCCGGTGATGGCCGGGCATCTCCATGTCGCATGGCCGGTGTTGCGCGGGCATCTCCATGTCAAAAGTGCTCCCATCTCCATGCTCCTCCAAGCTAGCATCGATGACAACTCCATGATCTTCATTGGCTCCAATGTGTCCTTCTAAGCCATGATAAGCCCTTGGCGCATCAGGACGCACCTCTCTCCCAATCCTAAAGCCATAATGGCGGCTTACATAGATTATTCTAGAAACTATCCTAAAATACAACCAATAGGAAAAATAGATGAGGATTGGACTTTAATTAAACAAGGCCCAACCCTAATCAAGGTCCAAACTAAATAATTGACTAAACTAAGATAGAATAAATGCCCATGAGGCCGAATTACACAATTAAAGAACTAATGATCATCGATTTCAAGTAAGGTGAACATCTTGGAATCGATGGGAATATTCTTGGTGATGTCGACTTCTATGTTCTCCAATTGTTCTTCAATGGACTCCAAACGTCCAAGATGAGATCTAACAAAGCCCAATAAAGCTTCCTTGAACCTTTTAGCCCGAGCCCTTGTGATTGGACCTTGCGGAATGGCTAAAGGATCAAATGGCCGGTTGTGCCCGGGTTGGGCCCAGCCTTGTGCGATGCTCCCATGTGATGGCCGGTCATGTGGCCGGTCTTGGCCGGTCATGGTCCCATGCGATGGCGCGACTACTCCATCCTTTGGCGCGGCTTCTCCATGCTTTGGCGGGTCATATGCGATGGCATCATATCCTAGCTCCTCCAAGCATGTTTTCAAACCGGGATCAACCTTAGCAACTTCTTGAATATCCGAGCTATCTCCAAGTTTATCCGAGACATGATCTCCATTAGTTTCATTGTGCTCTTCTAAGCCATGATAAGCCGTTGGCGCATCACATGGTACCTACAAAAGAACAAAGATTAGTAGCGAAAATCCTCACAAGTGTGTTTGTGTGTGTGTATACCTTTGTGCTCTCATGTTTGCACTCAACCTACGGATTGGCGGTCCATTACTCTCTTAATGATCTCACAAGATTATGCCTTTTACTAACTTCAATAGGCCTAATAAGAGCAACCCCTAGAGAACTTCTTTCTTCTCGTGACCTACTTGAGGAACAAACAATTAGTAGCAAAATTTTGTGAATCAAAGGATAGTGATCTTAAAGCAAAACCAAACCACTTATGCAGGTGTCGAACTCAATTCAATCCTTTCTTAAAGAGCCTGCGCAAAACTCAATTAATCACAATTCAATCAATTAAGTCGATTAGAAAACCCTAGTACCACTTGAATCCAATTTTGTACCACTTGTCTCCAATAGGGTTTGTAACCTGAAATTCTTCAAATTAAACTTCAATTCACAGCAAAAGCAACCAAGACACTCAATCAAACACTCAATTAGGGTTAATTGCAACAAATTGAATCCATTGCACAAGATAAAACCCTAATCCCCAAATTTCCCAAACAAAAACCCTAGTTTCTGTAAAAAATCGATAACACCACAGATTTTTTTGATTTTTTCAATATTTTTCCCAGAAAGATCACACTAAAAGAAGTCTATAACTCAAATTTCACAGCTTTCCGAGCTCAAACGAATCCATAACAAAAACTACAAGTTTCTGGTCAAATTTTTTTTAGTTTTTTTTATATTTTTCGATATAACTACTAGTTATAAGGAACTCAAATCTGAAATTTCATGTCAATTGGAGTCCTAATGAAATTGGCTATGATTTTTCAAAGTTTTCTGATTTTTTAATTTTTTCAAGAAGATGAATAAGATGGATGAAAAACTTGATGATAGATGAATAGAAGGATAGATTTACCTGATACGAATATAGTTGTATTAGATTCAAATCCCCTTTGAATATCCACCAAAGTCGACTTGAACTTCTTCATCTCCTAGACTTTGTAGACTTGTATACGAATCTTCACTTGATAAATCTTCCTTCGTCGACCTTAAGTACTCAATTAGACCTGCAATTGAATTCTCAAGATCACAAGATTCACAAACAACTAAGTTATCTCAACCTAATTGCTTGCTAGGACTCTACAAGATGAAGAACCCTAAGTTTGCTCAAACAAGAACAATGAAGCCAAAGAAATCGATATGGGTATAAACCTCTCAACTTTATTGATTAACTTGACTTCAACTTTTACAAGAGATATTGGTGGCCTTATATAGTGATAGGGTCAACCAAAATCCTAAAATAAATCCTAATTTTCGTCCAAATATAAGGGCTAGGGAAAAACTAGTCCTTGCCCAACTAGGAAAAGGAAATAAAGACATAATTAAACAAGGATTGGACTTAGTCAACCAAGGCCCAACCCAAATAACATCCAAACTTAAAAATAAGCTAATTTAAGATATAATTAAGCCCAAACAAAGCCAACTAATGCTAATGGGCTCATGCCATGATGTCAATCCGGCCATCTAGAATCAATAGCAAGCAAAGTAATGAACTTGTAATTGATTTGTAATTTCTTGCCCAAATCATCACCAAAGCTCTTCAATTGAACTTCAATGGTCTTCAAGTCTTCAAGATGAGTTCGAACAAGGCCCATGAGTGCATCCTTGAATCTCTTAGCTCTTGCTCTTGTCATCGGACTATTAGGCATCTTCAATGGATCGAATATCATCTTTTTGGTGCTTGGAACATGCTCAACGATATCTCTATGATCTTCATACATCTCCATGCTTCGTTGCAGCCCTTGCACGTCCTTTCCATGCTCTCCATGCTTGTCTTCAAGTCCATAATAAGTCCTTGGCGCATAATTCCTTCCATGATAAGCCTTGGGCGCATCATTACCGATTGAAGATGACAACCTATGCTCTGAATACCAATTGATACGAATCTAGTTGTGTTAAATTCAAATCCACCTTTGAGACCCACTAAAGATCAACTTGAAACACCAACACTCTTAGACTTGTATGAGTCGATGAACCTAACCTAGTCTTCTTCTTCGTTCGTCAGCCTTAAGCCCTCAATTAGACCTACAATTGAACACTTAAGATCACAAGATTCACAAACAATTAAGCAATCACAACCTAATTGTTTGCTAGGACTCTACAAGATTGAAGAACCCTAAGTTTTGCTCAAACTAGAACAATGAAGCTAAGATAATCAATTGGGTGAATAAACCTCAAATCATTATTGATAACTTAACTTAACTTATGTTTACAAGAGGGGATGGTCCCTTTATATAGTAGTAGGGGACGCCCCTCATCCTAATCGTAAAGCCTTAAGGAAAGCATTACATAAAGGAAGGATCAAGGAAATTGCTTACTTTTTGTCCTACTAGGAAAAGTAAATAACATGACTTAATTAAACAAGGATTGGACTTAGTCAAACAAGGCCCAACCCAATGTCATCTAAACTAATTAAATAACTAAACTAAGATAGAATAAAGGCCCAATTGGCCGAATAACACAATGTAAGCCCTAATGATAATCGATTGCAAGTATGGTGCACAACTTGGAATCGATGGGAATATTCCTTTGCTTAATGTCTTCAATGCTCTCCAATTGATCTTCAATGGACTTCAAGCCTTCAAGATGACTTCGAACAAAGCCTAATAATGCTTCCTTGAACCTTTTAGCCCTAGCTCTAGTCATAGGATCTAATGGCATTACCAAAGGATCAAATAGCATCTTTGGTGCGATTCCTCCATCCAATGGTATATTTGGTGTGATTCCTCCATCATTTGATGTCTTTGGTGCGATCCCATCTCCTCCTTACTCCTCCAAGATTCCTTGCACTCCTTGATCATCCTTTCCATGATCTCCATTGGCTTCATTGTGCTCTTCAAAACCATGATAAGCCCTTGGCGCATCAAATATAACTAGATTCGTATCATGGTGCTTCAAGTCGACTTTGGTGGCTATTCAAAAGGGTAGATTAGAATCTAACACAACTAGATTCGTATCAGTTAAGCCATAAACAATGGAAAGAAAAGCTTTGTTCTTTGCCAAATCGAATACGATTCAAAACAGCACTAATGGGCCCCGAAAGGCCCAAAATAACAATTGCTCGAAATGAGCTAAAAACTTCACAGTGAACTAATCTCACCAAAATTATTATAGTCAGTCCATAAACAATAGAAAAAAAACTTTGTGGTTTGCCAAATTGAAGACGATTCAAAACGGCACTAATGGGCCCCGAAAGGCCCAAATTAAGAAGTGCTCGAAATGAACTAAAAACTTCACACTGAACTAATCTCACCAAAATTATTATAGTCAGGCCATAAACAATGGAGTGAAAAGCTTTGTGGTTTGCCAAACCGAAGACGATTCAAAACAGTACAAATGGGCTCTTAAAGGCCCAAAATAACAAGTGCTCTAAATGAGCTAAAAACTTCACAGTGAACTAATCTCACCAAAATTATTATAGTTAGCGCATAAACAATGGAAAGAAAAGCTTTGTGGTTCGCATGGCCGGTTGTGCATGGGCATGTGATGCGCCAAGGGCTTATCATGGCTTAGAAGAGCACAATGGAGCCAATGGAGATCATGCTTCGGATAAACATGGAGTTGTCTCGGAGTCTTTGGAAGATGCTACCATTGACCTCAGATTGAAGGAAAGCTTGGAGGAGCATGGAGATGCCACCATCGCACATGGCCAAGATCTTGACCGACACCGGCCACACCGGCCACATGACCTAGCCATGCCCATGCACAACCGGCCATGCGATCCTTTAGCCATTCCATCCGGGCCAATGATAAGGGCACGGGCTAAAAGGTTTAAAGATGCTTTAGTGTGCTTTGTAAGATCTCATCTTGAAGAATTGAAGACCATTGAAGATCCATTGGACCGTTTTGAAGACCATACACCAAGGAATATTCCATGCGATTCCATGGTGTACACCATGATATCCACCGATGGTCCTTAGGCTTTAGCATTGTGTTAATTCGGCCTAATGGAGTTTATTCTATCTTAGATTAGTTATTTATTTATTATAGAAGACATTGGGTTGGGCCTTGTTTGACTAAGTCCAATCCTTGCTTAATTAAGTTATGTATTTACTTTTCCTACTAGGACAATGAGTAGGCAATTTCCTTGATCCTTCCTTTATGTTATGTTTTTCCTTTTAGTTTTAGGAGAAGGATTATGCGTCCCCTACCACTATATAAAGGGACCATCCCCCTCTTGTAAACATAAGTTGAGTTGATTAATAAAGTTAAGGATTATTTTCCCAAATTGATTATCTTAGCTTCATTGTTCTTGTTTGAGCCAACTTAGGGTTCTTCAATCTTGTAGAGTGATGCGCCAAGGGCTTATCATGGCTTAGAAGAGCACAATGAAGCTAATGGAGATCGTGTCTCGGATAAACTTGCAGATAGCTCGGATATTCAAGAAGTTGCTAAGGTTGATCCTGGTTGGAAAGTAAGCTTGGAGGAGCTAAGAGATGATGCCATTGCATATGACCGGCCAAAGCATGGAGAAGCTGCGCCAAGCCATGGAGTAGCCGCGCCATCGAATGGGACCATGATCGGCCAAGACCAGCCACATGACCGGCCATCACATGGGAGCATCGCACAAGGCCGGGCACAACCGGCCATTTGATCCTTTAGCCATTCCGCAAGGTCCAATGACAAGGGCTCGGGCTAAAAGGTTCAGGGAAGCTTTATTAGGCTTTGTTAGATCTCATCTTGGAGGTTTGGAGTCCAATGAAGAACAATTGGAGAACATAGAAGTCGACATCACCAAGAATATTCCCATCGGTTCCAAGATGTTCACCGTACTTGAAATCGATGATCATTAGTTATTGAATTGTGTAAATCGGTAAGACATCACACAGAACATCTCCTTTGTACCTGCCCAAAGAAAGAGAAACTAAAACTTGGTTGTCAATACTAAATTCTTCTCTATCATTGAAACAACCTAAACTATAGGGTTTAGGGTGTTTAGTGGTAGGCAGTGCTAACTCCTTCACTCCTAATTGTTTGCTAGGACTCTACAAGATTGAAGAACCCTAAGTTTGATCAAACTAGAACAATGAAGCCAAGATAATCAATTTGGGAAAATAATCCTCAACTTTATTAATCAACTCAACTTCAACTTTTACAAGAGATATCGGTGGCCTTATATAGTAAATAGGGTCAATCAAAATCCTAAAATAAATCCTACTTTTCGTCCAAATATAAGGGCTAGGGAAAAACTAGTCCAAACCCAACTAGGAAAAGGAAATAAAGACATAATTAAATAAGGATTGGACTTAGTCAACCAAGGCCCAATCCAAATAAGGTCCAAACTTAAAAATAAGCTAATCTAAGATAGAATTAAGCCCAAACAAAGATAACTAATGATAATGGGCTCATGCCATGATGTCAATCCGGCCATCTAGAATCAATAGCAAAAGCAAAGTAATGAACCTGTAATTGATTTGTAATTTCTTGCCCAAATCATCACCAAAGCTATTCAATTGAACTTCAATGGTCTTCAAGTCTTTAAGATGAGTTCGAACAAGGCCCATGAGTGCATCCTTGAATCTCTTAGCTCTTGTTCTAGTCATCGGGCCAATAGGCATCTTCAATGGATCAAATGGCATCTTAATGGCATCTTCATGGTGAATTACGATTCCATCCTCTCCTTTAAGCTTGTCCACCCTTCCTTGCAACCCCTGATCATCCTTTCCATGCTCTCCATGCTTGATTTCAAGTCCATAATAAGTCCTTGGTGATGCGCCAAGGGCTTATCATTGCTTAGAAGGACACATTGGAACCAATGAAGATCATGGAGATGTCATCGATGCTAGCTTGGAGGAGCATGGAGGTGGAAGCACTAGTGACCGGCCATGCGACTTGGAGAAGTCCGGCCAACACCGGCCACGCGACTCGGAGATGCCCGGCCATCACCGGCCACGCGACATGGACATGTCCGGCCACAACCGGCCATCGCTAGGCGCACCAACCGGCCACAACCGGACATCGATAGGGCCATCCGGACAAGACCGGCCTTTTGATCCTTTAGCCATTCCGCAAGGTCCAATGACTAGGGCACGGGCTAAAAGGTTCAAGGAAGCTTTATTGGGCTTTGTAAGATCTCATCTTGAAGGTTTAGAGTCCATTAAAGAACATTTGGAAGGCATTGAAGTCGACATCACCAAGAATATTCCCATCGATTCCAAGGTGTTTACCTTACTTGAGATCGATGAGCATTAGGCTTTGGTATTGTGTAATTCGGCCTCATGGGCCTTTATTCTATCTTAGATTAATTATTTAATTAGTTTAGAAGACATTGGGTTGGGCCTTGTTTGACTAAGTCCAATCCTTGCTTAATTAAGTTATGTATTTACTTTTCCTAGTAGGACAAGGAGTAGGCTATTTCCTTGTTCCTTCCTTTATGTAATGTTTTCCTTTTAGATTTAGGAGAAGGGTTATGCGTCCCCTACTACTATATAAAGGGACCATCCCCCTCTTGTAAACACAAGTCAAGTTAATCAATAAAGTTGAGAGGTTTATACCCATATCGATTTCTTTGGCTTCATTGTTCTAGTTTGAGAAAACTTAGGGTTCTTCATCTTGTAGAGTCCTAGCAAGCAATTAGGTTGAGATAACTTAGTTGTTTGTGAATCTTGTGATCTTGAGAATTCAATTGCAGGTCTAATTGAGTGCTTAAGGCTGACGAAAGAGGAGGGATAGCTTTGTGAAGATCATCGACATACAAGTCTAGGAGTTGAAGAAGTTCAAGTCGACTTTGGTGGATATTCAAAGGGGATTTTGAATATAATACAACTAGATTCGTGTCAATTGGTAATCAGAGCACAGGTTGTCATCTTCAATCGGTATATCTATCCTTCTATACATCAATCATCACGTTTTCATCCCTCACAACACACCCAAACACTCATCGCACCACCTTCTTGAAAAATTCAAAAATTAAGAAACTTCAAAAATTCATAGCCGATTCATCTTGCATCGTTCTACTCTGAAATTTCAGATTTGAGCCTCTCATAACTAGTAGTTATATCGAAAAAATAAATAAAATAAAATAAAATAAAAAAAGTTTTCGACCAGAAACTTGTGATTTTTGTTCTGGATTCGTTTGAGCTCGGAAAGCTGTGAAATTTGAGCTTTAGACTTAACTTGGTGTGATCTTTCTGGGAAAAATATTGAAAAAAATCAAAAAAATCTGTGCTGTTATCGATATTTTTCAGGAACTAGGGTTCTTAGTTTTGGAAATTTGGGGATTAGGGTTTTCTAGTGCAATTGATCTATTTAGTTGCAACTAATCCTAATTGTTTGTGTAATTGAGATCCTTGGATTGCTTTTGCTGTTAATTGTGATTTGATTTGAATAATTTCAGGTTACAAACCCTATTGGAGACAAGTGGTACTAGGGTTTTCTAATCGATTGAAATTGTGATTGTGCTTGAATTGAGTTTTTGTGCAGGAACTTTGGAGAAGAATTTTGACATAAGGATCCTGCATTAAGTGGTTTGGTTTGGTTTAAGATCACTTTCTTTTGATTCACAAATAACTTTGCTACTAATTGTTTGTTCCTCAAGTAGGTCACGAGAAGAAAGGAGTGCTCTAGGAGTTGCTCTTATGAGGCCTATTGAAGCTAGAAAAAGGCAAATCTTGTGAGATCATTAAGAGAGTAGTGGACCGCCAATCCATAGGACTTGAGTACAAACACGAGAGCACAAGTCAAAGGTATAAGCACACACACACTTGTGTGGATTTTTATTACTAACTTTTGTTCTTTTTGTAGATACAATGGGAGATAGACAAGAAGAGCAAAATCAAGGAGAGAATACAAATGCCATGTTGCAACAAATCATACGACAACTTGGTACCATGACAACAAGATTGGAGGCATTGGAAACTCGAAATCCACAAGCTCAACAAGGAGCTAATGCCGCCATCAACAATGAGGATCATCCTCCACCACCGAGGCAAATTGCTAGAATCGATCCCATGGAGAGACTAAGGCAACAAGAACTTGGTGGACAAGCTCACAATGAAAACATGCGGCCTAGGAGAGGAATTGAAAGAGAGGAGCCTAAGGACAACATCAAATACAAAATCCCTAAATTCAATGGGAGAGGGTCTCCAGCCGATTACTTGGAGTGGGAGTCGAAATTGGATATGTATTTTGACTACTATCCACATGCCGAGCCAAAGAAGGTACAAATTGCTACTCTTGAATTTACGGAGAATGCTTTAAATTGGTGGAATCAATTGGTGCAAACAAGAAGAAGAAACTTGGAAGGACCGATCAACACTTGGTTGGGTCTAAAGAGTTACATGAGGAAGAGGTTTGTTCCAAGCTTTTACACTAATGGTCTCTACCAAGAGTTGCAATCTTTGAGGCAAGGAACTAGGAGTGTTGATGAATACTACTCCGAGATGATGTTGTTGATGTCAAGGGCCGAGATCGATGAAGCTCCACAAGCTACTATAGCTAGATTCTTGGCGGGATTGAATAGAGAAATTCATGATATAGTGGATTTGCAACAACACTATGAGGTCGAGGAGTTGCTTCAACATGCTTTGAAGGCCGAAAGCCAAGTAAAAAGGAATAAGAAGAGCTTTACATCATCATCAAGCTCATGGAAAACTCCAATCAAGAAGGATGACAAGTCATCAAAGGAAAGAGAGTTAGCGCAAAAAGGTACCCCTAAAACCGATTCTAAATCTTCATCAAGCTCATCTTCAAAGAATCATGTCAAGTGTTTCAAGTGTCAAGGTTTTGGACACTATGCTAAAGATTGTGTGAACAAGAAAGTGTTGTTCGTGAATGACCAAGGAGAAATCGAAAGTGAAGATGAAGAGATTACTTTAGGATCTAGTGGTGATGGAGATGATGAAGGAGATGCGCATGAAGATAGTGATGATGGTGTCGGTTTTGCACTTAAAAGTTTGGTTGCTAGGAGAACTTTGAGTGCTTATGTGAAAAACGATGTGAACAACCAAAGGGAGAACTTGTTTCATACTAGGATGTATGCGAATGGGAAGCCTAGTAGCGTGATTATCGATGGTGGGAGTTGTACAAACATAGCTAGTATTTATTTGGTGAAGGAGATGCAATTACCCACTACACAACACCTTAAACCTTATAGCTTGGGTTGGATCAACGATAAGGAGGAAATTAGGGTTAACAAACAAGTTTTAGTTTCTCTTTGTTTGGGTAGGTACAAAGGAGATGTATTGTGCGATATCTTACCCATGCAAGCATGCCATGTACTTCTTGGGCGACCATGGCAATACGACAACAAAGTTCAACATGATGGTGAGACGAACCAATATACTCTCATGTGTGGTAAGAAGCCCTTTACTTTTATTCCATTATCACCTCAAGAAGCTTTAAAAGATCAATTAAAATTGAAAGAGGAATTTACTAAGATGGAATCCGATTATAGGGCTAAAGAAAAGAATAGACATGCTAAGTTAGATGTAAATTGCGATTTAGTTGAAAAGCATGCTAGTTCTAAGAAAGTTGTTAAGGAGTGTATGTTAGCAACTAAGAGTGAGATTAAAGAGGCTTTGAATGATAATTCTGTTTTGATCTTGCTTTTGCTTAAATATACACTTGTGAGCACTAACCACTTGGAAAGCAAGCTTCCAAGCAAAATTGTTTCTCTTTTGAGTGATTATGTAGATGTGTTTCCTGAGGAGATTCCTAGTGGTTTACCACCAATTAGGGGGATTGAACATCAAATCGACTTCATCCCTGGAGCGCAAATCCCAAATAAGCCAGCTTATAGGACAAATCCTGAAGAAACAAAGGAATTGGAGAAGCAATGGAGAGCTACTTCAAAAAGGGTTTGTGCGTGAGAGCCTTTCTCCATGTGCCGTTCCTGTGTTGCTTGTTCCTAAGAAAGATGGGACTTGGAGAATGTGTGTTGATTGTAGGGCAATAAACAACATCACGGTAAAGTATTGTCACCCTATTCCTAGATTAGATGATATGCTTGATGAATTGCATGGTGCTTGCTTGTTTTCTAAAATTGATCTTAAGAGTGGCTATCATCAAATTCGCATTAAAGAAGGTGATGAATGGAAAACTGCCTTTCAAACTAAATTAGGATTGTATGAATGGTTAGTTATGCCTTTTGGATTGACTAATGCACCTAGTACATTCATGCGATTAATGAATCATGTTTTAAGAGCTTTTATTGGCAAGTTTGTGGTTGTTTATTTTGATGATATTCTTGTGTATAGCCGAAACCTAGATGAGCATGTTAGGCATCTAAGATGTGTGTTAGATGTACTTAGGGTTGAGAAGTTGTATGCTAACCTTAAGAAGTGCACCTTTTGCACAAACAAGCTTGTTTTTCTTGGTTTTGTGGTTTCATCGCAAGGTATAGAGGTTGATGAAGAAAAGATCAAGGCAATCAAAGAATGGCCAACACCCACCAACGTTGGACAAGTGAGATCTTTTCATGGACTAGCCGGATTCTATAGGAGGTTTGTTAAGGACTTTAGCACCTTAGCCGCCCCTATTACAAGTGTTATGAAGAAGAATGCACCATTCAAGTGGGGAGATGAACAACAAGAAGCATTTGAGACGTTGACGGATAAACTAACTAATGCTCCTTTGCTTGTTTTACCTAACTTTAACAATACTTTTGAGATTGAATGTGATGCATCAGGGGTTGGAATTGGAGCTATTTTAATGCAAGGTGGGAAGCCCGTCGCTTACTTTAGTGAGAAATTGAATGGGGCTGCATTGAACTATCCAACCTATGATAAAGAGTTGTATGCTCTTGTGAGGGCGTTGCAAACTTGGCAACACTACCTTTGGCCTAAGGAATTCGTGATTCATACGGATCATGAGAGCTTAAAGTATTTAAGAGGTCCAACAAAAGCTAAACAAGAGGCATGCTAAGTGGAGTGAGTTCATCGAGAGCTTTCCTTATGTTGTGCGATACAAACAACGGTAAGGAGAATGTGGTAGCCGATGCTTTATCCAAGGAGGTATGTCTTACTTCCATGCTTGATTCTAAGTTTCTTGGTTTTGAGTATATTAAGGAATTATAAGCTAGTGATATTTACTTTAGTCGAAATATTTAAAGCATGTGAAAATTACTGGATTTGGAAAGTATTATAAGCATGATGGATTTTGTTTAAGGAATCCAGATTGTGTGTGCCTTCTTGCTCTTTGCGCATATTGCTCTTGAGGGAATCGCATGAAGGGGGTTTAATGGGTCACTTTGGAGTTGATAGAACATATGATATATTGCATGAACACTTCTTTTGGCCTAAGATGCGACATGATGTAGGAAAGTATGTTGCTAGTTGCATTGTTTGTTTGCAAGCTAAATCTACATCTAAACCGCATGGATTATATACTCCTTTGCCTATTCCTCATGAACCATGGACTCATATTAGCATGGATTTTGTGTTAGGTTTACCTCGTTCTAGGAGAGGTAAAGATTCTATCTTTGTGGTTGTTGATAGGTTTTCTAAGATGGCTCACTTTATTGCATGTACTAAAACGGATGATGCCATTAATGTAGCTAATTTGTTCTTTAAAGAAATTGTTAGACTACATGGAATGCCTAGGACGATTGTAAGTGATAGAGATGCTAAGTTCTTAAGTCACTTTTGGAGAACTTTATGGGCTAAGTTAGGAACTAAGTTGTTATTTTCTACTACTTGTCATCCTCAAACCGATGGTCAAACCG
>AWWV01009072.1:0-25159 GCA_001974805.1 Corchorus capsularis
AATTAGTTAATTAAAATTACTTAGTTTATTAGTTTATATTTAATTAGTATCTAATTAGTTTATTATTAATTAGTATTCAATTAGTTTATGATTAAAATGAAGAAAAATGAATTTGAAGATTTGTTAAAAATGAAGTTTGAAGAAGTTGTTAGAAATTAAGTTTAGGGTTTGAAAGTTGAGAGTTTGAAGAAGTTGTTAGAAAGTTCAAAATATGAACAAAGGGCAAAAGTGTAAAAAGGGGGGCGATATTTAGCAAAAGGGGGGCGGTAAATAGCAATCCAGTTGTTCAATTACAATATTATTATTACTATTATTAATGATAAACCATAACCAATGTACCAAATAATAAACAATAACCTTAAAAAGTATAATAATAGTAAACAATAAAATATAAAATTGAATTTGTAAATTTTCATATATCTATACATATATTTCACCCAATTTTATTTATTATTATAAATTTTAAAATATTAATAAAAAATTATTTTTTAATTTAAATTGTATGAGGCGTTTGATGGGTGACCTGGCCCAACCTAGTCTATCAATTAGACATCTATATGAAAACTAATTTTATTGTTTCTACTTGACATTATTTTTCTTTTGTAAATCATGGGTTTTTGTATTTATCTTAACGGTCAACGGTTAATCTTATTCGAGTCAAGTCAATCTATTATAAGATAAAACTCTTTCAGCAATGATTTTTTCATTCATGAGACTTGAACCTGAAACCTTATTTGAAGGGAACAAGTATTGAATCACTTGAACCAATTAATTGTTGGTATGCTACTACTTGCCATTAATTTGATAAGTTGTGTTAACAAAGATTATTATGAATAAAAGATGAAAAATTAAGTACCAACGTCTATTGAGTTAAGTGGAATGAGTTTAATTTCCCTTAAGTAATATACCGGTTTCAAGTCTTATGAATGGATGAAATAGGTGTGGGATAGTTTCCCCCAATTTGGAATTTGACACGGCTTGACTTTATATTAGTGGGATCTAATGTGACTATAATAGGTATTAGGTGGTTTGTACCAAAGGAAAGATAAACGATTAAGTGACTAAAATTTTTCTTATTGCAGTACTTAAGAATATAATGGTGATCATTGTTTTAAGTTTGTTATTTATGATGACATTGTTCGACATTAACTTGTTAATTTTAATGATAATTTGGTCACAATAAGTAATTCATTGAGTGACAAATTTTTTTCTCAAATAATTTTGAACAATAGTTACCATTACGGTGAGTTAATTATAGTGATGACAATTATTGTCACAAATTATAAATGATGTAGTGATAAACAACTTTTTGTCACAACAAGTGAAAGTAATAGTGACAAAAAAATATTTCATCACAATTACTATTGACTCCCGCCAAAAATGCTTTGGCGCCAATTTCACCATACTATCTGTGACAACTTTATAGTGACAACAGAACTTTCGACACTACTGACTCATTAATAGTGACAAGTTAATTGTGAGAGACTTTCATTTGTCACAATTACCATAATAGTAGTGACGATACAAAAAGTCATCACAATTAATCTCAACAATTATGTCGAACAAATATTTTGTCACAAAAACTCTATTTTTTTGTGACGAGATGATTGAGTGTCACAAAAGAGTTGTCACTAAAAATCTAAACTCTTGTCCTCCTCTTCCAATGATTTAAATTTCTCCAAAATCAAGCTTTCATCACAATTAAAAGAGATTCCTAACATCTTCCATACATCCCAAGTAGCTTGAGCTTCCATCACCAATAAACGATTCATATTTTCGAAATCACCATCAGTGAGCGACCAATTAATGCTTTGAACTCTTGAATTTAGACTTCTTCGACTTTTCTTAGTCTTTTCCAATAAGTTACTAAACCAATCTTCCTCTATTCTCCTCCTTAATATCCTCCAAGGTTCTGAAGTTTCCAGTGTTCTCCACTTTATCCTTGACCGCCTCCTCAATAGGCGAATGAGAATTTACCTCCTTATCAAAACTATCGCCAACGATATCCTTACATACAACCATGTTTAGGGAAAGCCCACCACATTTCTTCATTCCATTCAAACATTCAAATGAATATCTATCCGTACTCCATATATACTCACTTACCTACCTTGGGTGCTTTATGCAGCTTGTTATTGTTGCAGTGATAGCAATGACAATCTTCATTCGAACACGAATGCAGCTTGACATTATCCATGCAACCTATTACATGAGTTCCCTGTTCTATGCTCTCATAAGACTTCTATGCAATGGAATTGTAGAATTGGCGATAACTGCTTCCAGACTTTCTGTATTCTATAAGCAGAGAGATTTCTACTTCTACCCAGCATGGGCTTATTCCATTCCAATGGTTGTTCTAAAAATTCCATTCTCATTCCTAGATGCTTTTCTATGGACTGCTCTAACATACTATGTGATTGGTTATAGTCCAGAACCACAAAGGTTTGCTTTGTTTTGTTAAAACATTAATATAAATTTCTTCAATTCTGATCTGTCCTTGCCACATCTAATTAATTACCCAATTACTATATTATCAGGTTCTTCTGCCAACTTCTCCTCCTTTTCCTTGTTCATCAAGTGGCAGTATCACTATTTCGTTTAATTGCTTCAGTTGTTAGAGATCCACCTTTGGCAGCAAATTTTGGTCTTTTTACAGTAATGGTGATACTTTTATTTAGCGGCTTCATAATTCCACTACGTAAGACCATCACCATCCATTTCTTCTATGAAGAAATTCTAAAAGCACTCACATATTAATAATACAAACTTTTCCATCATTACAGATACACTACCAGCTTGGGTTGAATGGGGCTTTTGGCTTTCACCACTTGCATATTCTGAAATAGGAATTGCAGTAAATGAATTTTTGGCTCCAAGGTGGCAAAAGGTGAAAGGAAAAACTACAAAGTTTTATTTTTTTTTAGTTTATAATATATATATATATATATATATATATTTACACCATGTTTTTTTGTCAATGTTTACTTGTAGGTTTCATCTTCAAATGCTGCCACCTTAGGACAACAAGTTCTAAGTAAACGTGGGTTAAACTTCAATGACAATTATTATTGGATATCCGTAGGAGCATTGGTAGGATTCTGGATGATTTTTAACATTGCATTCACCTTTGCATTAAGCCTTTTCAAGTGTAAGTTGTACTCTGTAACATGCACATACAAAAGAAAATCGATACGGAAACATAAAGCTAATCAAGTCTTCAAGTATTAAATTTATTGTGCTTGTGCAGCTCCAGGGAGTTCTCGGGCTACTATTTCTCTTGAAAGATTTTCTTATTTAAAGGGGAACACAGATTTCACTAATGTTGATCAAGAAAAAGAATTGCCTAATATTGACTCTCTAAAAGCTCCAATGGAAACAAAAACTGCAGGTGAGAAGCTTTTTCAGCTCGTGTAGTTCTAAATATCATCATAGCATATGGAAGATGTCATATTCAATAGTCAATACACAAATTATATGGGTTAGCTTTTGTGATTTTTTTTGGTACCGTAATTAATTCTAAAATGAAATTCTTCAATACAGGGATGATTTTACCTTTCGAGCCCATAACTATTTCTTTTGAGAATGTGCAGTACTTTGTTGATACTCCTACGGTACGTAGCTACGTTTTTTGCCTGATATTTTCCAAAAGCTCTTAAATATAAATGCAATGTAATTTACGAAAAAAAAAAAAAATTATATATTCCAGACACTAAGACAGCAAGGGTTTCCACAAAAAAGACTACAACTCCTTGAAGATATTACTGGTACATTTAGGCCTGGAGTTCTTACAGCTTTGATGGGTGTTAGTGGAGCTGGTAAAACCACTCTAATGGATGTACTCTCGGGAAGGAAAACGAGTGGTCAGATTGAAGGGGATATAAAAATTGGAGGGTATCCCAAAGTACAAGAGACATATGCTAGAATATCTGCTTATTGTGAGCAAACAGACATCCATTCTCCACTAATGACAGTGGAGGAATCAGTGATGTACTCAGCTTGGCTACGTCTTCCAACCGAGATTGATAAAAATACAAGATTGGTAAGAGAGCACAAAGCTTTAACAAATCATATATAGTTTGATTTATCATTTTGTAGCATACACACACATACATTTAACAACAACCATAACTCAAATCAAAGTTGTCTTATTGTTTCCATAACCTTCATATCAACTGATTAATATAAGGATCTATTAAGGTAGTGCTTGTGGACTTTAATTAGTATCCAATCCAACTAGTTAAATATCTATGTAAACTTTAGACACATGGCTCCCTCGGCTATTAATTAAGAAATTATGGAGAAGGCGTGAGATTAACTTAGTTGTCATTAGGACTTGCAATGCGTGCTAGAATTACTTCACTATATTATGAACATAAATTGCTTAAAAATGTTTAACTGACCTTAATTACCTATCTAACAGGAATTTGTAGCAGAGGTTCTTCAAATGATTGAGTTGGATGAAATCAAAGATGCCCTAGTAGGCATACCTCTCGGAAGTGGAATATCATCCGAGCAACGTAAACGGCTAACTATAGCAGTAGAACTTGTTTCCAATCCTTCCATAATATTTATGGATGAGCCCACCTCTGGGTTAGATGCCAGAGCAGCTGCAATTGTCATGAGAGTTGTAAAAAATATTGTGAAGACAAATAGGACAATTGTTTGCACCATCCATCAGCCAAGTATTGACATATTTGAAGCATTTGACGAGGTATAATTAACTAGCATATATAGTCCATCTCCAAATATTTTCTAGTAATTACAAGCAAATTAATTCCATCCTCGCCACGCTTGAATTGGACAAGATATGCTAATTAATTACGAAAAGGGGAATTTAATAAAAACTTAATCAAAACATTACCAAGTGCAATATTTGTCTTTACATAACTTGTGTAAGTATACTTGCAGCTCATTTTGATGAAAAGAGGAGGACAAATCATATATTCCAGAGACCTGGGTCAGCATTCGAGTAGACTCATTGAATACTTTGAGGTAATCTTGAAAAACATTATATCTTTACGTGCTAATTTTGGTTTTCGGTTGTTGGCTTGGACCTGGCTTCCCAATTTGTGAACCCAGATATGTTTTGTTCGGAAAATATCTTGAAAATAATTATTATTATATCACATAGCTACATATACTTTCTTGCTTGCACATTTGTGACCCTTGTTAGTTGTGACTTTTTTCCATTGTTGATAACAACATTTTAAAACATTTTTGGTAGGGTATATCTGGAGTACCAAAATTTAAAGTAAATCAAAACCCTGCGACATGGATGTTAGAAGTCACTGCTCATTCTGTGGAGGCTGAACTTGGAGTAGACTTTGCCTATCTATACAAACACTCTCATCTCTGCCAGTAAGCTCAATACTATAAATGATTATCAAACATTCAAATGTCAAGTTTTAACCACTAACTAGCTAGGGCATTTAACCCCAAAAAAAAAAAAAAACCCACACTAACTAGGGCTTCTTTTGGGATTATATTTTCTTTTTCATCCCAACATTGAATTTGAAACCATCCTTTAGATCTTCCGTATCCAATTTCAGGTTAAGTGTTTTGGGGAGATCTTTTTTTTTTTTTTATTAATGTCACCAATTACTCTAGCACAAAGTACAGTGAAAAGTATTACGAAAATTGATTCATGTACACAACTTTTTTATTTATCATACCAATTGATAAATGTTTTCTATTTTGTATATAGGAGAAACAAGGAATTGGTCAAAAGCCTAAGCATTCCAGCAGAGAATTCAAAACAGCTGCTTTTTTCTACATCCTTTCCACAAAATGGATGGGAGCAACTCAAAGCATGCCTTTGGAAACAACACTTGTCCTATTGGAGAAGTCCTAAATACAACTTAGCTCGCATGGCATTAACTATGTTCGATTCTTTGTTATATGGAGCATTACTTTGGCAGAAAGGACAGAACATGTGAGTTGTTTCTACTCTTTTCTTCTTCTCCTTTACTATTATAATATAATCTTTATCTTTATATTTATTTATATTATATAAGTTTAAACTTCAAAAACCTTAATCTGAAATATCTAAAATACCCTTTTTAATTTTAAAATTTTAATATTCCTTTAAAAGATGAACATGTAATTTTATTTCATCAAAACACGTTAAGTTTTAATTGTTATTATAATTTAATATAAAAGGAAATCGAAATATAACACTCATAAGTCATAACTCATAACGGAATATGCTAAAAGACCCAAAAAAAAAAAACAAATAAAAAAAACCACTTACATAGACATTTAGCTGCGTTTACCACGTCAATTTTTTCATCTTAATTTTACTTTGCCAAAGAATATAATACTATGCTGTAAAATATTCATATGGATCATAATTAATTTTGTATACTATAATATGGGTTTTATTTTTTGGTATAATTCTGAAATTAGTTACATATTGTTTTGTAATATAGTCCCAGGAAAAAAGAAAAAACCAATAACAAATGGAATTTAAAAAATTTGTTAATAAAGTTGTAACTCATATTATTAGAACCTTAAATGTATCATGGATGATTTCTTTTGTAGTTTTAGTACTCATTTTATAGTTTAATTTGTCTACAATTTTTATTTTAAGTTAAAGCAAAGTTGGTACTTTCAATTATATATAACACGTTAACATAAGAGGAGATTATAAATTAGAGGAATTAGAATTTGGTTTTGGTTTTTATTTGGGACTTTAGAAAGTACATGGATGAGGAATTATTGTTGGGAGTGAGCCTTTGGATGTATATCCAAAATACAAAATTTTTTGTCTTTACCTTTGTATTTCTATTTTATATTACACAATCTTTATTTTTTTGCCCCTACTTTACCTTAATGCTTAGGGGAGAGCATTAAGCGGTTCAAACCGTTTAAACCGATCGAAACCGGTCGTTAATAGTGTCGGCAAACCGCTAAAGCGGTTCGATCGGTTTAAACGGTTTGAACCGTTGAGACTATTTGTTAGACGGTCGGTTGGCGGTTTTGACTTTTCTGTTTAAAAACCGACCGCCAATAAAATATATTTCTAAACATTAATAATTTTAGTTTTAATTTATAATTTAGATATAAGTTTTTAATTCTAATGTTTTATAATAATTTATATATTTATATTTAACATTTAGATATAATAAAATTAATTAAAAACAAAATTCATATAATTTTTTTTTAGTTTGTAAAATTTAAAAAAGAAATATAAATCAAAACCGACAAAACCGACGGAAACCGACCGCCACCAACCAAAACTGATTAGTCGGTTTCTTATATGTGTTAGTCGGTTTTTGGTTTCACATATCTCAAAATTAAAACTGACTTAAAAATCGAAAACCGACCGAACCGACCGATGCTCTCCCCTGTTAATGCTTGAATTATTTGATTCAAAATGATTCAAAGATATTAAAGTTCCTCAAGATGAATCATCCAGATATCTACAATACCAATACCAATTTTATTTTTTGCTTCTCTATAAGGATTTTATCGAATGTGTTTTTCAATATAGGACACTGATTATAGTTTATCTTCTTAAGTAACTACAAATAATAAATTTGATAATCAAAGTGACTAGTTAAGGCTGCAAGATTATTGAATTGGTTGATAGTATTATATATTTTATATAATCATTATAGTTTCTTTTAACCTTAGATTAAAAAAATTGGAAACTTTCACCAATATTAATAATGAAAGTTTACTAATGTTACTAAGCATGTAAGATTATTGAATATGTGTTAATAGCATCATTATTAATTCAATAACCTTTAAATCTTTATTAGTAACCTTAATTAGATACGAAAATTAGTAATGTTTATTATTGATAAACGATCATTAAAATTACTAATTACTAAGGATGCAAAGTTACTTATAGCTTTATATATATATATATATATATATAAACCATATAACCTTCATTATTGATAAAAATGTTACTAAAAATTACAAAGGACGAAAGGTTTCTTACTTCTTTATAGCATTATTATGTTTTTTTATAACCTTTATTACTTTTTCAGTAACCTTAGATAGAAAACTTAGTAACCAATATTACTAATAGTGTAAGGTTATCTTAAATTAGTTGGTAAATAATATAATTATAGATAACCATTGCAACTTTTTTATTATATTAAAGAATTAGTAAACTTTATTATTTATGAAGGTTACTACTTAAGTCGCTAAAGGATTAAGTTTACTTTATTTGTTGATAGCATTATCGCATTTTTAATAACCTTTACAACTTTTTGACTAATCTTAGAAAAGAAAATTGATAACAAAATTACCAATATTGTAAGGTATTCATTAAGAATGTAAGGTTACAAAATTTGCCGATAGCTTTTTGATCATATATATATATATATAAACTTTAGTGATAACATTATATAAGAAAATTGGTAACATTCTTCAGTAATGAAAGTTATTAATATTGCTAGATATGTAAAGTATTTGAATATGTTGATAGCATCACGCCTTTTTTATAACCTTTATGATCTTTTTAAAAACTTTAGATAAAAAAATTGGTGACAAAAAAGTAAGGATTTAAGGTTATTGTAGATAGCACTGGAACCATGTTGATAGCATCTAAATATTTTTGTAACTTTTAAATAAAAATATTGCTAATATTCAATTCTACAAAAAAAAAAAAATGCTACCAAGTTTATGGAAAGCATTATAGCTATTTTGATAACTTATATAGCTTTTTAGCAACTTTAGATTACAAGATTGGAAAATTTCATTAATAAAGATATAGGATTTAAGGTTGCTGAACTTTTTTTATATAATACTTTAACCTTTTCTCATAACCTGTATATATAATATTTTTGTTGTTGAGACATTAGATAAGAGAATAAACACCCGTCATTATTAAGCAAATGCTTCTAAAATTACCAAGGGTATAAGATTACTTAATTTGTTGATAATATCATAATTTCTTTGACAACTAAAAAAGATTTTTTAATATAACTTTTGATAAGAAAACCGTGATAGCCTCTTAATTTATTGATGAAATGTACATAATTTTATTAGGATTCATATCATTATTAAATTTGTTGATAGCATCTTGAGTTTTTGATAATCTCTACAGTTTTAAAATAATCTTATATAAGAAAATTGGTAACTGATGTATGGTTACAAATTAAATTAGCATCTTAGCTAATAACTAGCATCTCAGTCTTTCCGTTAACCATTGCAATTTTTTATTTTTTGGCCAGAATTGCAATTTTTTTATTTAGTAACCTTGAATAAGAAGAATAGTAACCTTGAATAAGAAGATTGGTATAATCTTCTTCATTTAAATGAGATCTTACAAAACTCTTTTTTTTTTGCTACTAAGTTTATAAAACTTATTAAGCATCTAAGTTTACTGACTTTATTATTATTATTATTATTATTATTATTATTATAACACCTCTATAGATGTTTGATAAGCTCAAATAAAAGATCTGTTACCATTACTATACTTACTAAAAATGTAAGTTTATGGAATTTGTTGATTGTATTTATTATCTACATATTCAATTTATTTCACCTATGAGATTGGTTGGAAATAAAAAAAAAGTAGTGTTTTAAATTTTTGTTTTGTAAATATAGTTTGGGAGATTAAGAGGAAAAAAAGGTCATAACCTTCATTATAGATCAAAGGGTATTAAATTACATGGGTATAAGGTTGAATTACTAAGGATATATGTAGTTTATTGAATCTTTTATTAGTACTGTAATTTTTTTCAATAAATTTTATTAGAGAATTGATAATATTTACTATTGAAAAAAAAAGTTACTCAAGTTACTATGTAAGTTGCTGAATTTGTTAATAACCCCTCATAGGTTTTTTTTTAACCTTTATAGCTTTTATAGTAACTTTAGATATGAAAGTTGATAACCTTCATTATTTATAAAAGTTCACTAATGTAAAGTTATACAAATTTTTTAATGGTACTTCCCTCAAAAAAATTTTCGACAGTACTATAATTGTTTTGATAGTCTTTGTAGATCCTTTTCACAAATCTTAACCATTGAATAGAGTTATCATGTTCATATGTTTAAAAAATATAATGAATTGTTTAAAAAATATAATAAAATTTAAATGTTTATTAAATTTATTTATAAAATAGCATTTTAGGTACATAAATATAAATTTTTGAAGTAATGAAGTATTATGTATATATATTAAATATAAAAAATTTAAAATTTTTTATTAATTATAATTATCCAAAATTCAAATAACCAAAATAACATATTTTACAAAAAAGAATATAGTTGGCAAGGCTTAACTATATTATATTTGATATTCTAAAATAAAAATAACCAAAATAAAAAAATATATACTACATGCGTATAATAAATTCATTGATGATAACCTCAATAGATTTTATGTTAACCGTAAAATATTCTACACACATAAATATAAATTTATGAAGTAATGAAGTATTATGGACATATGTATTAAAAAAAATTAATTCTTATTAGCAAGTATAGTTGAAATCCCCAAATACAAATAACAAAAATTTTATATATATACACACACACACAAAGAGAATTACAATGCTAGATAAATAAATAAGAAAATATAAGTAGGATAGAATAAAATGATTGGAACTAGAAGTAATATCTACTTGAAGTTTATAATTTTAGTTAAGAGAAATTAAATAAATGAGTTAATTAGTTAGGATTTACGAACTTCTTCATTTTTTTTCCTCTCTTTTACTCAATGACTGATGGCAGTAATAAAAAAAAGTTTTTTGTTTGTTATAGTTGGAGAAAATTCAATTTCCCGATGGCCAAATAAACATCTATTAATTAGTAATTAGAAAAATGTTAATTTTCAAACCAATTTTTACACCCTCTTTTATAATTCTTTACATTGTATTAGGTTTAGTTACAGTTTCATAAAAATTTGATTTATAGATAATTAAGGGTCTGTCTGATTGAATTGTGAGATTTATTTTTGCGGATTGAAATTGTGAAATTAGAATTGTGGTGTGGAATTAGAATGACAATATAATAAAAATAAAGCATCTTGAAAATCTTCGTGAAAATCCAAGGTTCAATGAAAAATAAAGCATACTACTCCATATACAATATATTTACAATAAAGTTGAAGTTAAAAATAAAAATAAAAAGCTTTACACGTTATTAACATTGAAATTATAACCTTAATTTTTTTATAACGTCTATAGTTTTTTTAGTAACCTTATTAGATGTGAAAATTGGTAACCAATGTAAGACTACAAAATTAGATAATAGCATCTCAAACTTTTTTGTAACCATTGCCGTTTTTTTAGTAACTTTAAATAAGAAAATTAATAAGTTTTCTTCATTGTTGATGAGAAGTTACAAAACTTACTAAGAGTGTAAGTTTGTTAATTACCATTATTATTGACGAAAGGAAACTAAAATGTTAAATTTATTGATAAGAGTATAGCATTTTCATATAATCTATATAGCTTTTTTAGTAATCTTATGTAAGTAGATTGGTAAACTTCATTATTACTAAAATGACAAAAAAAATGTAAGCCTACTATCATAACATTTAGTTTAAAATCTAAAACTTTTTAATAACTTTAAGTAAGAAAATTTAGTACCTTTAATATTGATGAATTGAAACTAAATTTTAGGACATAAGATTATTGAATTTATTGATAAACTTTAAGTCATTTTGTTGCCAATGTAGCTTTTTAGTAATATTGGATAGAAAAATTGGTAACAATTATTATAGATGAAATGTTATTAAAATTATTAAACTGTAAGGTTACTAATTTGTTAATAGATTATATATATATATATATATATATAAGTGTTATTACATTTTTAGTAAATTAGTAACATTTATTATTGATTGATGAAAGTATTAGAAAGATGTAAAATCTCAATCTCTCTTTCATTTTATTTTACAATGGGGGGAGGTGGGATGGTAGGATTAGTAAATTAGTAACATTTATTATTGATTGATGAAAGTATTAGAAAGATGTAAAAGCTCAATCTCTCTTTCATTTTGTTTTACAATGGGGGGAGGTGGGATGGTAGGATTAGATTCCATATATACCGTTACAGAACTTTTCAACTTCTTAATATCAATCAAAAAACGAAAAATTGTACTTATCTTTTTTTATTAATAGTTAATATCTGAAATTTCAAATTATTTACTTATACAATTAATTGTAAGAAAATGAGTTAGTCATGAAAATTATTGTTTAGTTTACTGAATTGTTAGAGATGTAATTAGCTTATTAAATTTGTTTATACTAAAGGAAAGTAGTACTATTCATTATTGATAAAAAGTTACTTAAATGTAAGATTACTAAATTTGTTGATATTGTCAAAGTAATCTTATATAACCTTTAACCTTTATTATCGATAAAAATTTACTAATAAAGTTATTGAATTTGTTGAGACTTAGTAAATGACCATTGAACTATCACCAAAGGGAGAAAATAACTCCTAAACTTTCGATTGGGACAATTAAGCCCTCCAATTATCAATTTTGGGATAATTTAACCCCTCATTGAATGGACTTTGATCACATGAAATAAAAGAAGTAAATGACTCCAAATTGATAGAAAAATTAGCCCTCAAACTTTGACATACCAATTTGTTGATAACACTATAATTGTTTTGATCTATAGCTTTTTAATAACCCTAACCATTGAATATATACAAATAAAAATACATCATTAATATCTCGAGTTTTATTGTATTATTTATGATAATTATTATTAATATAATGTAAAAGTTTTCATTATTTAGAATAGAATAAAGCACTTAGTATCTATAAAATTTATGAGGTGATGAAGTATTATATGTACATATATATTAAAAATTAAAAAAATTTATTATTATTAGTAAATATAATAAAAACACAAATTACAAATAACCAAAATTTAAAATTTTACAAAGAAATATACTTATTGAAAACACTTTTATATTACATCTAAAATAAATATAATAAGGGGAAATGACTTTTCATTGGTCACACTTGATGGCGAAGACGAACTTTGATGAATTTACAACATACTACCAATAAAACAATTAAAGTGGAAAAAAATTAGAATGAAAACTTTATTTTCATAAGCTATTATTATTTTTTCATGTTATATTACAAATTACTATGTAATTTATTATATTTATATTATTTTAATTTTTATGTTTTATAAAATTATTAATATATGTGCATCGCACGTGCTTTTACTAGTATATATAAGGAGTATTTACACGCCTTATATGTGCATCGCACGTGTTTTATATATATATATCCAATCATTCACACGCCACGATCACATGACACTATATATAAGGAGTATTTATGTATGACGCATCACAAGAGGACAAAGATCAGGTAATAAAAAATAATAACTAAATTAAGGATAAAACTAAAAAAATGAGGAAGGTCATGATTATCATGATCATATCACATTAATTAGTATACATGTCAAATAAATAATGCACTGAATATTCTTAAGTAAAACTAAAATCGCTAATTATCATGAAATTGAAGCACAACAAGAAAAATAATTTGTTTGAATTATATTAGGTTATAAACTTACTGCATGATATGCTAATTGATAATCTATTCTTATTGTGAAGACGAGACGAGCAAGATTTTTTCACCATAATGGGATCGATGTATGTTTTCATGATATTCATCGGAATAAGCAATTGTTCATCTATTCTTCCATTCATAACTACCCAACGAACAATTGTATATCGCGAAAGATTCGCCAGGATGTATTCCTCATGGGCATATTCGTTGGCACAGGTCGAAATTGTTATAAAGCTTTCCAAGAATTTACAAAGGTTACTAGGAGATCTGAAAGGTCACATAATTTGTAATGTTTTGCCTTCTTATCTTTGCGCAGGTGATTATTGAGATTCCTTATATCTTTCTTGAAGCCGTATTATTCCTAACTATCACTTATCCAGCTGTTAACTTCTATGGATCATCGTACAAAGTATTTTGGTATTTCTATACCTTCTTTTGTACATTGCTCTACTACAAATATTTAGGCATGATGCTGGTTTCATTGACTCCAACATACCAAATGGCTACGATATTTGCAAGCTATCTTTATACAATGTTTAGCTTGTTCTCAGGGTACCTTATACCAGAACCGGTAAGTGAATTTTGTCTACGTTGCTAAACAAGACTAAAGTATATATATATCTACGATAATGACTCATATATATACTAATTTTCCACATACAGAAATTACCTAAATGGTGGGTTTGGGCCTATTGGATTTGCCCAACTTCGTGGTCCCTAAAAGGTCTTCTCACTTCACAATATGGAGATGTGCAGAAAGAAATCATAGCATTTGGAGAGCAAAAGGCACTCAATGACTTCTTAAACAGTCAATATGGTTATAAAAAACAAGATTTACCTATAATAGCAATTATACTTCTTGCTTTCCCACTTTGCTTTGCATGTGTTTTTGCATATGGAATAGCTAAACTAAATTTTCAAAGGAGATAAATATGTTTTAATGCTAGAATTACTAGCGTCTTTGACAAGTATATGTTGTAAACGTAAATTAATTGTCTAATCAATTATCTATATATAGATCCCTATGTTCCCTATCAATTTTTGTAATTTAGACAATTGTGTAAATATATACTTCAAAATAACGGGTGATTATTTGATACACTGACAGTGTAAAATTTGGACTCCACAAGCAGGGTGAAGAGTTGACACATACTCATTTTCTGATTTAATTTTGTTTTTAAAATTCAAAACTACTCCCTAAAGTACACATGTCAACCCTTCACCAGGGCGGAGCCAGGATTCTTGCTTTGAGAGGGCGATATAATCAAATACAATAATATAGTACTTGTCAAAAAAATTTAACAATGGTTACAATTGAAGAATGTTAATCACATAAATTATATATAAGCAATAAAATTGTTATAATATAAGGATTATTTTGTAAAATATTATGGGGGCTAAATAAAAAATTTTCTCATTTCACTTTAAAATGAATTTATATGCCTTTAAAGAAATTTCACCAATTTGGAGGGGGGGGGGGGCAGATATACAATTTTCCCATTTCACATGAAAACTTACAAGGATTAAAAGAAAATTTCACCAACTTAGTGGGGGCCATGGCCCCTACCTGCTCCCCCCTAAATACGCCCCTGCCTTCAACCCCACATGTGTAGTCTGTTAAACTCCATGGACAGTGTATTGTATTTTTCAAAATAAAAAAAAACTTGCCTAGTGTTAAGGGTCAAATTTGGGATAGGGTCATTTTGCACCCAAATAGCAAGCCCAAAACACAACACATGGGCCCATTTAAAGGATTGTGATAGCATAAGTAATTTGGGTAAAAAGTGTTATATATTCTTTGCATTGAATTGTAGTATTTATAGTACAAGACTTTCCTTAAAGATAAGGATTAGTTACATTTGAAAATATACAGCTAAGTATAAGGGAAAATATTCAAAATAGAGATTTATCCTATCTATCTATTGGATTTGAATTCTTCTGTTGGATTTGAAATCCTATTTCCTCCATTACTCCCCCGCAAGATGTGTTGGTCCGCTTAGGCGTGCTAGAGGGGGGTGAATAGCACTTTATCGAATTTTTGAGATCACTGAAAAGCGTTAAAGACACTATCTCAGAGTATATTAAAGTCACTAATGCAAAGCAGGGAAATAAACATTAATTGAAGGCAAGTGAAAGTAAGAGGATAAAAATAAAGACTTTAACAGCTGAACAGTGGAAAAGTAAGAAGATTGAGAGATGATAAAACTGGAATGATAAAGTGAGGGATGGAAGATTAATGACGCGTAGATTTATAGAGGATCAGCCTTTCACACCTACGTCCTCTACCCTGGATACCCCACCAAGGATTTTCAAATCCACTAAACAGTGAAGTTAACTAGGTCTTCACCAAACCAATTAGAATCCCAAAGCTTCAAACCCAAAGCTTTGACTCCGAGTGCAAACCCCACACTCAGTACAACCCCAAGTGCAAACCCACACTTGCAAAAACACAAATAAACAACTATCAAAGTGTAGAAATGATCTCAACAGATCGAATTACACACATTCAGGCCTAAAACAATCTAAAGGTTCAAACTTTAAGCGCTATTACAAATATCCAAGTAAACTAGATGAGTTAAATTAAGAACAAGACTTGGATGTTAGGGATTTTTGAAATTCTGGAGAGAGAGAATAATCTGATCTTCAATTGTGCTCCAAAACTTATCCTCAAACGGTTAGATTTGAGTATTTATCCTTCTCTCTAGCAAACTAGCCGTTTGATTGAAATTCAAACCATTTTCCCTTTTTTCTTGTCCTTTAGTTGCGGCAGCTGTTAGTCGCTCTAGCGCGTCTGTACGACATTGATCGCTTCAGCGTGTCCGTGCTGTTTGTCCCGTAGCTGCTAGTTGCCTTTGATTCCAGATCATTGATCCCATTAATGTCTTCGAGTTTTCTTCCCATTTAAAAATTTGTTCTAGACTTGATGATTCTTCACACATGTTGTCTTGATTGCATTGCCTCAATTCTGATTTCTTCTTTCTGAAATTACTGCTTTTGGCTTCAATGGTCTTCTTTTCAATTCTTGAACTCCTCAAGCATCAAACACTTCATGGCATTCTTTTACGTTAGTGTCTTTAATGCAGTAATCTTTTTAAGGATCTACAATGCTACAACCTTTCTCTATTAAAGGCTTTACTGCACACTAAGTAGATATGTTAGCTTACATAATTAGTCTTATTTTGTTATCATCAAAAACAACAAGATTCAACAATCTCCCCCCTTTTTTGATGATGACAAAACTAGCCCTGAATTGAGATAGAGCTTATCTACAAGAGGAACATGTGGTAAGGAGATAAAACTCCCCCTAAGTTCATGCCAATTAAATTCAGAATTGATCAGAGCAATAGAGATATGTGGGTTCTATACTAACTCAAATCTAAGACAAGTTTGAAGAAAACTAGAAACATAAATAAGACAAGAACTTAAATTAAACCAGAAAATCCCATCAATGGCATCAACACATATATACAATTAAGTTCAACCAATTAAGGAGGGGTTTTCGAAAGATTTACCAATGAGGTTTTGAACTCCCCTTGAGTTAGTCAATTCATCTTCCCCATCGACCCCATCCAAGCATGCTAAAGTCTCCTTCAAACATGCTGGTTTTAAAATGCTGAACACACTAGATAAAAACATTAAATTCCACAACATATATATATATATAATAAGTATACAATAAGCTCAATTCACAATTCTTCTCCCCCTTTTTGTCATAAGCAAAAAAGGGTTTAATATTTCCCGCATAAGATTGTTAGAGAGAAGATCCAGAAATATACAAAATAGTAATAATAAAGCATAACATAGATAGAAGGCATCCACATGCCTCAAAGCAAGTATCCTGAATATTCAAGGCACTCAGCAGGTGCCAAAATACAGACCAAATAAAGTAAATAACAGAGTTTTAAATGAATATGAGACACATGAAATGTTCAAAATGCAAAAGGATAATGCAACTAATGCAATCTAGTCCTTGTTTCCCTCAACTTCTTCCTCAGAGCTGCTTTCAGGAATGATGGTTTTAGGAGTTGACTTCTGCTACGATGACTCTGATTTTGCTTTGCTTCCAGATGGGCTTGGAGTGGTAACTGCTTCAGCTTCCTTGGCCACTCTTGATCTAGTCCTCTGCCAGTGCCTGCTACTTTGTTGATTGCTGTGGCTTTCTTCTTCACACCTCCTTTGCGAATTTCTTTCTTAGGAGTAGTCTGAATATCCTTGAATATCTCCATAGTCAGCTCTTCTTTTTCTTGTTGCTTACTCAGATCCTCAGTAGATAATTCTTCAGTTATCATCGCGTCAATGTCACCAGTGGTTTTCTTGATGATCTCATCAGCTTCCTTTTTCTCTGTTGCTTCATCTTGTTATTATGTATTGGTGGCTTTAGTATCTTTTGTTGGCTTTTCTTCTTCACCTTTTTCTTCTGCCACAACTTCATCACCCTTCTTTGACTTGTTTCCTTAGGAGGAGCTATCTGTAGTTGATTTGTGATCATCATCCTTTTCTTCATCGAAGCTATCAGATGGGATGATAGCTTTCTTTTCAGCAGGTTTCTTAGGTTCAACAGTCTTAACCTGTTGGTCACTTTGTTTCTTTTGCTGTTGCTCACTTTTCTTCTTCTGTTGTTGCTCACTCTTTTTCTATGTCACTTAGTATTGCTTGCCACTGTCTGTTGTTTGCTGCATTGCCTTATGAGGCTTGGAAGCATTTTGAGCTTTGTGGTTTCTATATTGCCTCATGATGAATCTGCTTGCTTTGTGCACTTTGCTGCTGGAATTTTGATTAGGAATTGTTGTTAGGTAGTGTGATTGTAATGTCCTGCATCTGAATTTGTGATCAAATTGATGCCTTGGTGATCTGGTGGCACTGTTTTGTGTGTGTCACTTACTTATATCTACTGCAATCTTCCCTTTTAATTTTTACTGCCCTGTTTTGTACCTTTGTGACATGTATTACTGCTTTGAGTGTCACTCTCTCTGCTTTGCCCTTTAGCTTGCTGTGGTATCCTTAATAACTTGTTGCCCATGTGACTATCAAATTTCCTATTGCTTGCCTACTGCCACTCTCTTTTTGGTACAAATTCTGTCAACTTGCACTGTTTACCTTGGTCTTATCGTTTGGGGACTCAACTTAGTCACCACTCTCTCTTTTTGTTTTGAATGAACTGGATTCTCTTGTTCCTTGTGAGAATTTCTGCCCTTTTGCTTTTGTGTGTTTGGGGAACTTTGCTTGCAACTGCATTGTCTTGCTCCGTGGAAGTCTCTCTGGAACCCTTACTATATTATGTCTCTTACTTCTGTTTTCTCATTAGTGTACTACCTTACCATTGGTTTGATTTGAATTGCTGCTTGGTAACTTGTTCAAATCCCTCTTTGTTAGCCTGCTCTTTTTATTTAGATATAGTTCCTCTTCTGATTTGCCTTGAGAAGTGAAAAGTGCGAGTGCCAAATGAAAATGCAATGCCCTTGATCATAATGTTCATGCTGTAATGAGAGTGCCCTGCCCCCCTTTCTCTTATGTGTTAAACATATACTGCTGTGCTTATGTGACTTAATGCTTTTTCTTGTTTAATTTGCCTTACTCATGCATATTTTAAGGCCTTGTTGGCAGGTATGAGGTTCAGGGAGCAATTCTGAATCTTATTCCCACCTTGGCCAAAAGTAAATACCCCCAAGCTTTCGGTTCTTCTGCTTTTACTGCCATACACTGCCTTGTGTTCACTGTCTTGCCTATCTTGATGCTGTTCTTGTGTTGTTGTATCACTTACTGTCTTCTTTTCCCATGTATGAACCTATGGCTGCTGGTTTGCTCTTATCCCCTTTTGCTTGCTGCTTGCTTGTTTTGTTGAACCAGATTTTCACCAACTTAATGGTGCCTTACCCTTTAAAGCCTGGGAGCACAATTTTTCTGTTTTCGCCTCTTTTGCCTCTTCTATACTCCTGTAGGTTTTGCTTGGCCTGAAATGCTCCAAGTTTCTGGAATGCTAATGAGAACTAGACCGAGCTGCAGTACTCCAACATTTCCCCTTGTTTGCTTTGTATTCTTAGCTTTGTAATAAGGGAACCAAACAAAGATGTTGATTCATGCAGCAAAATGTGAACTTTGTTATTGAAAGTGCTAAGTGTCAAGTGTAAAAAACCTTCACTAAGAGATTTTATTTATTAATGTAATGATAATCTAGGTTATTGTACAGTGTATCATGATCAAATGAGAGTCAGCATTCTCTCTCTTTTTTGTAGCCTATTTGGTTTGCGAAGCTATATTTTTACCCTAATTTTGACAAGAAATGGTGTTAATCTTCTGAACCTGTCGCCTGTATGCAAACTTAATACACCAATGCAAGCCTAAAGCTATGATTGTTCACAAGGTCCTAATCTACAAGCAAATAGTTAATAAGGAGGTGCAAACCCAATTAAGCAATCATAAGCCCAAATGAGCTATTCTATTTTACTTATTTCCCTTTTTCATGTTTGGATGATAAAGCGAAAACCAAGTACCCCTAGTGGTGAAAATGACCAGAATACCCCTAGTGGTGAAAATGACCAGAATGCCCTTGAGGCAAAAATGACAAAAATGCCCTTGTAAATTTTAAAAGGATATCAATTTAAAATGGGTGTCTACACAAGGCACAACCCAAATAACATCCAAACTTAAAAATAAGCTAATCTAAGATAGAATTAAGCCCAAACAAAGCAAACTAATACTAATGGGCTCATGCCACGATGTCAATCCGGCCATTTAGAATCAATAGCAAGCAAAGTGATGAACTTGTAATTGATTGGTAATTTGTTGCTCAAATCATCATCAAAGCTCTTCAATTGAACTTGAATGGTCTTCATATCATCAAGATGACTTCGAACAAGGCCCAATAGTGCATCCTTGAATCTCTTAGCTCTTGCTCTAGTCATCGGACTAATAGGCATCTTCAATGGATCGAATGGCATCTTTTTGGTGCTTGGAAAATGCTTATCAATATCTCCATGATCTTCATGCATCTCCATGCTTCCTTGCAGCCCTTGCACATCCTTTCCATGCTCTCCATGCTTGTCTTGAAGTCCATGATAAGTCCTTGGCGCATCATTCCCTCCATGATAAGCCTTGGGCGCATCATTCCCTCCCCCTTGAAGAAGATTTTCCTCAAATCTTTCTTGTAAGGAGTTTCCTATGAGCTACTAGATGATGTAAAGCTCTTCTTGGTCAAACTAACATCATTAACGAAATTATCCATACTTTGATTAAATCTTAGGGAATGATTATACATTCATTGCATAAAGTTTTTAACCAAGGTAGCCCAGTCATTGGCCTGATTTTGCTCTTCTTCCATTGTACCTACACAAAAGAAAGTTAGTAGCAAAAATTCCTCACAAGTGTGTGTGTGTATACCTTGTTGTGCTATTGTGTTTGCACTCAATCTATGTGGATTGGCGGTCCTCTAACACTCTTGATGATCTCATAAGATTATGCCTTTTACTAGTTTCAGTAAGCCTAGTAAGAGCAACTTGATATAGTGCTTCTTTCTTCTCGTGACCTACTTGAGGAATAAACAATTAGTAGCAAAATTTTTGTGAATCAAAGGAAAGTGATCTAGAAACACCAAACGAAACCAATTATGCAGCTTCCTTATGTCGATTTCCTTCTCCAAACTTGCTGCACAAAAACTCAAAAAAACAACACAAATCAACCAAATAAATCAATTAGAAACCCTAGTACCACTTAGATCCAATTTTGTACCACTTGTCTCCAATAGGGTTTCAACCTGAAATTCTTCAAATTAAATCTCAATTCACAGCAAAAGCAACCGAAGAATCTCAAACAAACACCGAATTAGAGTTAATTGCAACCAATTGAATCAATTGCACAAGAACAAACCCTAATCCCAAAATAACCCGGATAAGAATCTTAGAAATCCAAAATTGCGGCAAACAGTACAGATTTTTTTTGATTTTTTTTTCAGTATTGTTCCCAGAAAGACCACACTAAAAGAAGTCTAAGTCTCAAATTTCAAAGCTTTCTGAGCACAAACGAATCCAGAACAAAAATCACAAGTTTCATGTCAAATTTTTTTTTGATTTTTTTCGATATAACTACTAGTTATAAGGACTCCAAATCTTAAATTTCAAAGCAAACGGAGTTAAGATGAATCCACAATGATTTTTTGAAGTTTCTGATTTTTTTTTATTTTCAACAAGATGGATGAAAATGGATGAAAAACTTGATGATAGATGAATAGAAAGATAGATTTACCGATTGAAGATGATTAACCTATGTTCTGATTACCAATTGATACGAATCTAGTTGCAATTGGTTCAAATCCACCTTTGAGACCCACCAAAGATCAACTTGAATCACCAAACTTCTAGACTTGTATGTCGACAATCTTCACTAAGTAAACCTCCTTCGTTCGTCGGCCTTAGATGAATAATTAGACCTGCAATTATCAATCTAAGATCACAAGATTCACAAACAATTAAGCAATCACAACCCAATTGTTTGCTAGGATTCTACAAGTGATCGAGCCAAAAACAACCCTATTTTTATGGCTATTTTATTATGTTTTTGGATCTATTTATGCTCTAATATGCCTTATTTTGGTGATATTTGTGTTTTTAGTCTTTATGATATGTGAAATTGGAAATTGTTAAATTTCACTACTTTTGGAGCTATTTTGATGACTTTTTACACAGATATTAGCAAAGTAATTTTGAGTATAGATTTGGAGATGCGAAGTTCGTGTTTTGAAGATTTCTTGAAGATAATTTAAAGATTTGAAGATCATTGAAGAATTATTTCAAGGAGCAAGAATTGAAGATTGGAGCTTATTTGCAAAGGATTGAAGCCAAGCCCAGAAGAAGCCCGGAAGTTAAGGATTTTTCGATATTTTTTTGGGAAAATACTCAGTCCATATAAGTCCATAATTGGAATTACAATCCCAATTTATAGGCTTAATATCCGAGGGAATATCCAAATCCCGTAATTTCTCGTAACTAGTCCTATTTGGAGTAGGAAATGGCGCAGTCTCGGTAGAAAGGCCATAACTTTCTGCTCAGATGTCCGTTTTAAGCCCATGAGTACTCGTTGGAATGCTAACTCCGAGATCTATAACTTCCATTTGAAGTCTGAAGTCCAATTCTGCTGTTTTCAAGTCCGAATCTGCCTGTGAAGTTTCTGCAGAAATCCAGAAAATTCCAGAATCCTCTTTTGACTTGGATTCTACTCTAGGATGACATCTAATCCAACTTGGAGTCTAAGTCAGCCCTAAACCGCCCTACCTTTGTTTCTCCACTATAAATAGCCACCTTAGGACTAGATTTTGTATGTAATTTTTATTCTCACAAGATATATTGTTTAGTTGAAGATTTGGAGGAGAAAAACCCTAGGAGCCGCCGCCCCCCTCTCTTCCACATCTATAGATAAGTTCTCTTCTTCTTATTTGTGGATGCTCACTCAATTCATGAGTGAGTAATCCTTTTATTTTCTCCAATGTAGAATTTAATTGATCTCTTGACTATTATCATGGTGAGATTTTGTGCTTATATATGAGAATTGTTTTGGGTATTTCTTAGATCTCTGTTTTAATCCTATGTTGCTTGTTTTGATGGGTTGGAGTCGACACTGCCTTGATAAATTAGGTTAACATTAGCTAGATTAGATCTAGAATTAGAACCTCAGATTTAATGATATGTAGCAATTGGATGAGAGTTAGACCTCCTTCCAAGAGAGATAAGAATCAATGACCGAGAAATTGCTTGTTGTGCTTGTTTATAAATTACTTGTACTTAATGCTTTATTCCTAAACAATCTTTAAGCCTTAGAACGGTAATTGATTGTTGAAAGAGTAAAAGGAGTAGATTAAGCCCTAGAACGGTAAATTTATCTAATTGAGGTAATTTAAGATTTAAATCATCAAGCTATCCAAGGTTTTCATAATTATTAGATATCAATGATCCATGTTATTTATGTCAAGAGGGAGATTAATTCTATGTTCGAGGGTTTTCTTTAATTGTTTTTCTCAATTTATTCTCTGCTTTTTAATTAATTGCTTTTGTTAATTTTCTTGATTGCTTTCTTAGTTAATTTTGTAGTTTGTTAGATTTATTTTTAAACTCTTTTCCAAAATTCTCTTTATTTTATTTTGTTTTAAGAAAAAGAATAATAACCAATTTCTCTGTGGGTTCGACCCCTACTTGCCCTAGCTATTCTTAGTTAGTAATTGTTGGGATATTTATTTTATGGTCATTGACGACACGATCATAATTTTGGCGCCATTGCCGGGGAAATTATGTTTCAATTTCTTTTTCTTTATTCTTTTTTATTAGATTTGCACTTGATCATCTTTGTTTTGCAGAAAAGATCCAATGGCGCAACCACAAACGTTACGGGAGCTGCACTTCAACAGTGAGATGCCGCCGCTTTGCATTGATTATCCTACTTTGGATATGACTTGCAAATTGCCGTCAGCAGTAATCCACAAGATGCCTACTTTTCATGGAGAATTTCATGAGAACCCTCATGATCATCTACATAGTTTCTTTATCAACTGTGCTGCAATCACTGGGATGCCTCAAGAGGAAGCAAGACTTCGAATTTTTCCTTTGACATTAGAAGGAAAAGCGAGAAACTGGTTCATAAGTCTGCCATCAAACTCCATAAATTCTTGGAAGAAAATGGAGGCAGTATTTTTGAGCAAGTTTTTCCCTGAAGCAAAGCGTGCAGATGTCAGAAAGAAAATCACCTCTTGTCAACAACAACGTGGCGAGAAGTGGCATCAATACTGGGAAAGATACAACGAGATCTGTGCAAGCTGCCCTTACCACAACCTGAGTGAAGCACTTTTGATCCAGAATTTCTATGATGGATTACTCTATGACGATCGAATGTATATTGATTCTGCAAGTGGAGGAAGCTTTACACTCAAAACACCGGAGGAAGCAAGGAAGCTGCTCAACACCATGACAGAAAACATCCATCAATTCAGTACAAGAAATTCATCAGCAAAGGAGCCTGAACCAGAATTTCTTCAAGGGATCAATGATCGTTTTGATAAAGTCAATTCGGCAATTACTTTCTTGACCAATTTAGTTCAACAACTAGTTTTGAATCAAGTGGTGAAGCAACCTCAAAACCATCAAACACACTTGTATTCAAATCTAGGTTGCACTAATACGCAAGCGGGAATTAATGCTATTGAAGAAACTCAACATTGGTGTGCACAAAAGATGGAATTGCCTGATGTTTTAGCACCACTTGCGATATCTTCACCACCAGCATTTGTTTTCCCTGATGTATCTGATGAACCAATGCAAGGAGATGAAGAGACGTCAATCAAGAGCAACTTACCTGCTGCACCACCAAAAGCTGATCAAATTCAATCAGAAGACGAATGGATGGAGGAGATGCGAGCTAAGTATGATCCACTACCATTCCCTCAAAGGTTTGCACAACAACTCAATTCACTCCGGAAACTAGAGGTAAACATTCCAATGGTAAATGAGATGGTCAAAGTACCAAGGTATGCTTATTTCCCAAAGAATTATGCATCAATAAAAGAAACATGCTGAAAAATATGCTTGTATGAATGAGAATATATCTGCTGCATACCAAAGAAAATTGCGACATAAATGCTATGACTTAGGATCTTTTTCGATTCCATGC
>AWWV01009074.1:0-40578 GCA_001974805.1 Corchorus capsularis
CAACAAAATGGTGTAGCGGAAAGGAGGAATCGTACCCTCTTGGATATGGTAAGGTCAATGATGGCGCAAGCAAATCTTCCAATTTCGTATTGGGGGAGATGCCATTGCTTACTGCAGCCTATGTCCTTAACCGTGTGCCATCCAAGTCAGTGTCTTCCACTCCATACGAACTCTGGACCGGCGAAAAACCTGATTTAGGTAATTTGTGGCCTTGGGGATCAGTTGCTTATGTTCACACAACTTCTCACAAGGATGGGAAATTAGGCCCTAGAGGGAAAAAGTGTATCTTCATAAGATACTCAGAACATTCCAAAGGATATGTGTTCATAGGAGAGCATGGTGATGTAACAGTGACTAAAATTGAGTCACGAGATGTGGATTTCTTAGAAAAAGATTTCCCAAGAAGAGGGGAAGTTGAGAAAGAGATAGATCTCTATGAAAAAAGAGGATCCAGATATAGAAGCGCCAAGTAGTCCGATTGAGAATAAGGGAGCAATTCCTCAAACTCTCGGGGACAATGGGGGCGATTTACCATCAAGTTCATCTATACCGGTAGATGAGGATTCTCAAGCTCAGTTGCGTAGAAGTAAACGGGGAGGTGTCCCTCATCGCCGTTTTGAGGTTAAGGGGGAAGCTTTCACGATTGCTCCGCAAGATGAAGCTGAGCCTAAAACATTCAAAGAGGCTCTATCTTCCCTTGCTGTTCAAGAATGGACTAATGCAATGAATGATGAAATGGAGTCGATGATGACTAACCATGTCTGGGACTTGGTTGATCTACCACCTGGGCGGAAGACTATTGGGAACAAATGGGTTCTCAAAGTTAAACGCAAGGCGGATGGTTCCATTGAAAGATATAAGGCTCGCCTAGTAGCGAAAGGTTACACACAACAAGAAGGTGTGGACTATGAGGAAACCTTCTCACCGGTTGTGAGGTTTGCCTCAATTCGCTTGATTCTAGCCATAGTTGCAAACTTTGACTTGGAACTTTACCAGATGGATGTCAAAACTGCATTTCTCAATGGAGAGCTAGATGAGGAGATCTACATGGATCAACCTGAGGGTTTTGTGGCAAAAGGTCAAGAGCGCAAAGTCTGCAAGCATAAACGATCTATTTATGGCCTAAAGCAATCATCTAGGCAGTGGTATCTTAGATTTCATCAAGCTATTATTCAGAATGGCTTTGTGATGATTGAAGAGGACCATTGCGTGTATGTTAAGAGATCCAAGGGTAGTTTCGTCATTTTGTCATTATACGTTGATGACATACTATTGGCTGGAAATGATATGGAGATGATTGTTACCACTAAGAAGTGGTTATCCTCAAACTTTGAGATGAAGGGACATGGGGGTGAAGCAAATTATGTACTTGGAGTTAAGATCCTAAGGGATCGTTCAAAGAGGCTTCTTGGTTTGTCTCAAGAGACATACATAAAGAAGATCCTTGAACGATTTCAGATGCAAAATTGCAAACCCATAGACACTCCTATCGCAAAAGGTGAAACTTTAATTCTTCAACTGACTCCAAAGACATCTGATGAACAAAAACAGATGGCTCGTGTTCCATATTCTAGTGCTGTTGGCAGTCTTATGTACGCCATGATGTGCACTAGGCCAGATATCAGCTTTGCTGTTGGTTTGGTTAGTAGATTCCAATCTAACCCTGGGCTTGCTCATTGGGAAGCAGTGAAGAGGATATTGCGCTATCTTAAGGGAACTGCTGATTACATGCTATGCTATCGCGGTTCAAACTTGAACCTAATCGGTTATACTGGTGCTGATTGGGGTGGTGACTTAGATGAGCGCAAATCAACTTCGGGATACACATTCTTGCTCAATGGTGGTGCTATTACTTGGAGCAGCAAGAAACAGTCTTGCATTGCTTTATCCACTATGGAGGCAGAATTCATAGCGTGCTCTGCAGCTGTGCAAGAAGCTGTTTGGCTAAAGCGATTTCTTGGGAGCTTGGGAGTACCCAGCGCCGTAGATCCAGTGACCATTCATTGTGATAGCATGGCTGCAATCGCTTATACCAAGGATCCAAAGTATCATGGTAGAACCAAACATATTGATATGAGGAACAACTACATTAGGGATCTGATAGCACAAAAGGAAGTGATCTTAAAACATATATCCACTAGTCATATGGTTGTTGATCCCTTAACTAAGCCTATTCCTAGGGATGCTTATGTGACTCATGTAAAGTCTTTAGGACTTCGTCGATGGTGATTATGTTATTTTGAGCATTCATGTTGAACTCTTTGTTTTTTGGATATTAATAAAATTCATGCATTTTCTTCTATGATGAATTGTTTGCACACAAGATTTAGGAGTATGTTAACATGCTTTAGATTGGCTCACTCACATGAGCAATCGCCTTTGGCGCCTATGAGGGGTGAGCAAAGATGAGACACAAGCTACTAGCGCTTATTGAGAGCGGCAAGAGCATAATTAAGATGTCGCCTTGGTTGGAGCCAAGATGAGGTCAATATAGTATGATTGACTAAAGGACCGAAAATGGATTGACCCACAATCCATTTAGCCTGTGAAGTAAGTCGGATGTGAGATCTAATTTGGCGCCTAAGAAGGCTAGCAAATAAGATGCTCAGGTTAGGCGCTAAAAGGAGCAACTAGGCTAAGATCTGTACAGTGTTGAGTTTGACATACGCTCTTATTAGAGAAAAGAGACACTCCACTGTAGCATGTATTTCATACTACATGTGCTTTTACGACCTATATAGGAGGTGGAAGAATGGATCCCTGCTTCTTCACCATGTGAGTCCTATGAAGGTTTAGATAAACCTTACATTGTGACATTAGTGACCTTTGACTATGTCATAAGGTGTGGAATGGATGTTTGCTACTTTGGTATGTTACCTAAGACCATGGATGATTCGGTTCTACGGGGCATTACTGGGAAAGCAGTATGTTTCAAACCAAGTGACATGAGGGCAAGAGGGAAGACAATTTGAATCACGTCATGCACTATATTCAAGGTCGACCCATTATGTCGCTTTTGAGAGCTTTGACATAATGTGAATATATGTTGCAACATTAGGAAAGATTGATTTTTATGCTCATTGAGGGATTTTGAGATACTCAATCTGATGTGATTAAATTGGTCTAGGGTACATGAGACACTAAATTTCTTTATAAAAGGGTAGATGTCTCTATGCTGGCTCTAACGAGTTCCTAGTATAGAGCTCCCGAAATTCAAGGTGTACTCAGTGGTCGAACGGTTCATTAACCTGTATGAACTTGGCATTGGGATGGTTGAGAAGGCTTTGGGATGGCTTGCCCATCATGTATGAGTGGGAGATGTTGGACATTTGGGCTTTGCACCCATGATAGTCTAGCCCAACATAGGTTATTATCTTGGTAATTTAATTTGGATTAAATTAACAAGGATAATAATAGGAGATATTTTCTTGATAAAATTCCTTAGGAATTATATTAGAAATTATCTAGCTAAGTATTCAAGTGGAATACAACCACTCACATATAAAAGAAAAAATAAAAACTACGTAAAGCAGTTCTCTCTTATTTTTTTATCAGGAATTTAGAACTTTCTGAAGAAAAAGCTTCTCCCTCCATTGTTAAGCAAGAAAAGGTTTTTGCACTGTGATTAGTGAGGTTTCTGCTCATTCCTGTAGCAGAAGTCCACCACGAGTATTGAAGATCAAGGAGCACCGTAATTGACCCTGATTTGATTTCTTTCGCTTCCGCAAAATTCCATATTTAAATAACATGATTTATTTTAATCCATTTAGATTGCTATGCTCAATAGATCAAGTTTTTCCTACAGTTTTGGATACATTGTCCAACAAATTAACCAAGCCAAGGCACCAACTTCCTTGGAACTTGTTTCAATGGACTCAATGTCTTAACAGGTTTTCTCTCTAATTTCTTATTAGTATCATATTATACAAATATAAAATCAAAGAATTTGAATTGACATGTTTAAAACACAGGAGTAGGGATACTGTCAACTTCATATGCACTAGCTCAAGGAGGATGATTAGGCTTATTGCTTCATTTCCTGGTAGCCCTTGTGTGTTGGTACACAGGGTTACTTCTTCGTCGGTGTATGGATATCCACCCACTCATCAAAACCCATCCCGATATAGCCCAACATGCTTTTGGATACAAAGGGAGAGCTATCATCTCCGTGTTAATATATGTTGAACTCTATCTGGTCGCGGTCAAGTTTTTGATATTAGAAGGTGACAATTTGAACAAAATGTTCCCAAACACGGAGGTACATCACAATTGTTGGCTTAAAAAATTGGGGCAAGGCAAGCTTTTGTTGTACTCACTTCCCTTGTAGTTTTGCCAACCGCATGGTTGAAGAGTTTGGGACTGCTTGCCTACGTTTCAGCAGGTGGGACTTTGGCTTCTTTTTTTGCTACTCATGAATATAATATTGAAATGGACTACACAATAGGAGGCAGTCCTCTCCTTTCTCATAATCCCACCCCGCCCATTCCAGGATTCGAACTCGGAACCTCCCACAAGAAGTCTCAAGCTCTTAACCACTGGGGTGTCCCCTTGGGAACGGGGCTCTAGCTTCTTTGATTCTTGTTGTTTGCATCTTTTAGGTTGGAGCTGTGGATGGAGTAGGATTCCATGAAAATGGTGTGCTTCTTAATTGGATTGGAATGCCTACTGCTATTAGCATTTTTACTTTTTGTTATTGCGGCCATACAGTTTCATGTTGCTGACATGAGACTTGGGGTATTGTCCATTAATTTTAAAATTTTAGATTAAAATTTTAATCCAAAGGCAAATCTAAAATTTAATTTTAAAATTTTACTATAAAATTTTAAAAGACGAGTAGGAGAGATAGGAGATTTATGTATGACTTCAGTTTCAAAAGAAAGGAGTGACTAAAATTTTTGGTTAAGTGAAAGTAGTAGCCCTAGCCCGTTGTTATCATGAATAACAGACCGATTACGCTTTTGCCTTTTTGATAGGCCAAACTTCCGAAATTAGCTAAGATTTTGTTCATTTTGAGAAAACATGTAATTGCTCTTTTATTTGATTTGATTTACCTTTGGTAATAATTCCCTATTGACTGGTTCCTCTTATTATGTTGGCCATATAATCTATTCAACTCTGGTTTGGATCTCTTTTCTTCAAATATAAGTATCAAGTTTACTATATTTACCAAACAGAAGGCACCGTACATTTCTTTCTTATTTTAGAGTTATTTAACATAAACATTTTGCAAGCATTTTCTAATTTTTGATGAATAGATTTCGCAAGCATTTTACTTCTTTTAAGATGGAGAAAAACGACCATCACGCTGATTATTGGAAAATGAACAAGCAGGAAGTAGAAACTGCACCATAGTACATTTAGCAACTACATCTTTGACCAGAAACGGCTTAAGCTTGCTTCTATTGATCCATGTGGTTCATCCGTTGGTAAATAAACATCGTCGTTGAACTGCAAAAATCATCAGATCATTTATCAGATGTCAGAAACAAAGGTTCACTTTTCCAGGGTAAATTTATTTATTTATACATAACATCCAATTCATCGGTGTCATCTTCCATATAAGTTTCACTAAAAGCACCCAAAAACTCAGCTTCAGCTTCCCCTTATTTGTATGGAAATTGGTCCCTAAATAAGACTCAAACTGATATTAGGACTGGAAACAATTACATTATTAATGGAAAGGGGGGAAATGGATCAATTTATGGAGCACCGACAAACTTTGAAGTCCACTCCACAGGTTAAAGAAAGAATACTGGATAGTGAAGAAGCAGCAAGGACAGGAAGCAGAGCAGGTGACATAACAAGTCCTCAACACTTGAACTTTTAAGCTGACTAAACTGGTAAAAGTCGTTCATGTGCTTGACTTTCAAATGCCATTAACTACTCCTATATTGTTAGAAGACCTCTTCAACAATGTGCTAACTTCAAACATAAATCTTAACCCCACACTTTCCCGCCCCATTTCAAAAGATCAAATCACCCGCACCCAATTAACTACTTTCTGGCAGATATAAAAATTAGGCAAAGAGTCATACCTTCACAATTTCACCATTATCCTTGCTTGATAAATTAACAGGTAAGAAGTGGATATTTGGCATTTTTAGTTGAATGGATGATATGTCAGTGAACCTATAAATTATTAAAACCAATATTAATATTGATTCTCAAAGCAGCAGTATAACCATTATGTTGAGTGCCTAAAACCAAAGTCTTGACATGTGTGCATGCCCTGGTGCAGAAGTGACGATTCATGTGTGCAAATGCATGAGAGTGCGCTTGTGAGAGAGAGAGAGAGAGAGAGAGAGAGAGAGAGAGAGAGAGAGAGAGAACCTGCTAAGTACAGCCTTTGCCATCTGAAAAAGAGTACTTTGAACAGATGCACTATATACCCCACTTTTAGGCGGACCAAAGAAAGTCTCAGCCAAAACTTGTTTCACATTCAAGTATCGTTCATTCAAGTAAAGTGGCTTTTTGGGGATGCTAGAGACAGAGTCATATGAATACCTGCATCCACAAACCACATGTTTTGGTGAAATAACTTGGCATGCCCTACGATCTAGAAAATGAAGTAGATTTAATAGAGTTAAAACCTCAGTGTATTATATTGGCATAAAACTCATAAAGAAACAAACCTGAAGCACGATAAAAACCATCTTCAGATTAAATTAAAAAAAAAAAATAGAAGGAAATCATACCTCCAAGAAGCAGTAACTTCCGTTGCCAGCATCCTTTCTCGCGTTTCAGGCAGAGCTGTGTATTTGTCCCTAATGAACCCTTCAAAACCTGACTGTTTATAGCAAATACTCAAAAAGTCAGCAAATAAAATGATTTTAGATTACAAGTAATAAATTTAGAAAAGACTTAAAAACACCCTAAATGAGGCCAGAACTTCAAATTTCTCAGTATATTAGTTTAACAAAAAAATTATGTCGCCTGTGACTTAAAACTTATCAATGGTGTCATGAAGAGTCAGCAATAATTATTGCCTCAATAAAATATAGCTTTCTAGGCCATATATATAAAATTTAAAAAAAAAGTTCAAAAAAATGTTGGAAACTAGGTGAATGTGTGAAGTACTAGAGGATGCACAAGGCATGTACTGATGACAAATTACAGATTTGATCAGCATTAGAGGATGCGCTTCCCACTTAGGACCTTGGAATGCAACATGCAGTGAATTAAAAAATCCTGTTGTTGCAGCAAACTTTTCACTTGAAATTCCTTCGCCCAAGAAACTGCCTCGAATATGCGTTATAAATAAATCATCATTAAGTTTACAAAGCCTCATACCAGAGCATAAAGTAAAACCCAATATGAAGGTATGGAAAGTAAATTATAAATCCAGCTTCATATGCCTTCAGAAGGGCCACTGGGCCAGAAATAAGAAGACTATATCTTGCAAAAATAACACAGCCTAGTATAGAACTTCAAATTTCTTCCTAATTTTTTTCTGATCACAGAACAAATTTCTTTTTGGAGACGGATAAGGAAGGAGAGCAGCAGTCATGCTTCCTAATTTAGTTGCAATCACCTCAGTAAAGGAGAACTTTGCATTGTTCTAGTGCACATAGCAGATAGTCTGCTTCCTAAAGGTGGAAATAGTGAGATCCAAGAGATCCATCTATGATAAAAACTCTTTCTCAATGACTAACATATCAATGAACATTTGTTCCTATAAAGGAACCTTGTAAACAGATGAAGTTCCCTAATCAATAATCAATATAGTCAAATACTGAAAGTAAAAAGTTATGCGTTAATTTTAGAGATGTGGTCATCTCATTTCTGCAACCCTAGAAAGATATTTCAGAGTTATATTCAGATATTAGGTTGATAACGCAACTTGTATATGGCATTGGAGCGGAAACCATAAGCAGGTTGCATAGCACAAAAAGATAAAAAGTGGAATAATATAGAACTAAAAAGAACTATACATTCAATGGAGTTAAGAACAGGTTATCAAAAACGCAATTACTTTAGAGAAAAGGTGCTTTTCTTTCCAGTTCATGTGAAAGGAAATTTAAAAGACATATGAGCCGATGGCACTAAGTATATACAGAAAGACCAACAAATTACCTGGGTTGTCTTTAGCAAAGCCAAGCCTTCAATACCAGAAGTCAGCTGTAAAATGCCAGACTTCTGCACAATTGCCTCTGCCGTATGCTTCTCAGATCCAAGTTTAAAGCCTTCAATAAATGAGATGATAGAAATTCAATAGAAATTACTGCCTAGTCATTATTGGCCAATCAAAGTAATATGAGGAAGATGTACATTATAATCGATTAAAAAAGAATAAGTCTTTGTCAACCATGTCTGCACAGAGAAGTTTCTTAACATTTTACTTGGCCACTGCATCTCTCCAATCTATCAAATCACCAGGAGAATGGTGAAATGATATTTTCAATATTTAACAGACAGAGGACCTTTTTCTTAACAGTTCAACAGGAATTTATAATGCTGAAACTTTTTCTGGAGAGATTATTAACTATGGTTTTTAGACCTGCTGACTCTTTATGCTAAGTATCATATTCAGTATATTATGAAATGCAAATATACCAAGTTAACAGTCAACTGGACACTTTTTATGAAGGGCCAATAAGGTTGTCACGACTCACACCTGATGACTAATTATGCGAGGCTACGAGTCATTTATGTCAGAAATTTGGAAAATGTATATACATTTCTAACAAATGAACTTGCGAACATCTGACAGTTAGAGAAATACATAGATGAGTTACCCATGGTTTCTTAAGCATGTGCAACTTCAACAGGTCAAAAATCATGGAGTGGGTATCATTTTCATCCTTGGCTGAAAAAAAAAAAAATTGACCCATGGCTATTTACAAACGTTGAAACATCTCGCTATCTTTCTCCACCTTTGTTCCAATTCTCCTCTTTCAGCTTCTCACATCTGCCTCTGTTGAATAATAATGTCCCCATGCAAGGTGCTGTGGCAATCACTTTGAAGCTACCTTCCCTCTCAACCTCCAGCCCCACAACAATTTCCATTTTTTTTGACATGGTCAATTATTCTTAACAACAAACTAAATTTAAATTTAAATTCTGATGCTTAACTGAAACTTGAAAACATTGAAATAGCACTTCAGGATCTCCAAATGATGTCTCGAAATGCCTAATACTAAGATGTTTCTAAAATGCTAACCTAAACAGAGATAGAGATGCAGAATATAAACAAAAGCAGAGGGTTCTTTCTCTATTAAGGATCAAATTATGGTAACCAATGGGATCTCTATTACTTTTGAGTACATGAAAGGATACACACACACCAAAAACAAAAAGGACGGGATTAATACTGCCCTAAACTTTTATGTAACATTTCGGTGCAATTAGTTAATGTGCACCACATCTTGGCAAATTGTTTGATAGAGAGAAGCCTTAAAGGTAAATGGAACATTATAAGCAAAGTATAGTGCAAGACAATTTTGCTAACTCTATTCAAATCCATGTATTCCCATCCTAAGAACTATATGATCAGATATATATATATACATTACACACACACACACACACACACACACACACACACACACACACACACACACATATATAGGAAAGAAATGGAAAAAATAAAAACACTATTAACAATCTAGAGGAAATGCACATCCAACTTTATATAAGCTTTAAAATTAAGAGGCTAAGTATACCAAGTAAACATGTGCAGAGGCCACATATAAAAATAAATAAATAAATGGGGGAAAAGAAGATGGGTTGAGAAGTTGTCTGGTTGTCACTTAAAAGATCTATAAAGTAACTGGACAGAGATGACATCTTGGCAAGGAGAGAAGCAGCAATCCTTAACGGAATGAATAATTTGTTTCCACTTCCTAGTAAGATAGTGCATGAACTCTGAAAGAGGCCCCTAAAATCTTAATAGTAAAAAGAATATCGTGAATAAAATGTGTCTTGGGATTCACTCACTCCCACACTAATAAAATGTGTCTTAGATTCACTCACTCCCACGCTTTCTCTAGACTAACTCTTAATCAGAGAACTAAAATTTACATTTCCACCGACACAGACAGATAATTTTCTCCTCCTTACCTGATCAACAATTTACTTGTCCTACACCACTTTGCAGATAATGAGAGGACTTGGAATACATTAAAGAAAAACAAAAATCATAGAAGATAAGTAAAACCATTAATAAAAGTTTCAACTATCCTTTCTTTTCTTGGTTCATAGGTGGGGGCGTGGGGTGGAGGAGGCAGAAACATTTGTTGATGGTAGTTGATCCCACAAGAAAGTTGTCAAATATTAAGCAATACTATTGCACATTGCCCTAAAAGATTCGGAAGACTAACCATGTTCATGAGGTTGACCATTAACAGAAACACGTTCCCATGGCTTTTCCACTATCTTTACTATTGCAGTATAAACCTACAAGAAAGAGATACAAAACATCTGCATCAGCCCAACGACACCCATTATACATAATATTTAAGAAGGTCCACCCAATTGTCCCAACTGTTAAATATAGAGCATATCTGTTTCAAAGCCAAGGTCAAAGAATGAACCAAGAAACTTTGTCTAAAAGCCAAGTGAGGCTAATTAAGATGCTCACTAATGCAAATTCACTTATCAGATGTGCCAGCTCAAGATCATATTTATCCTATATGCTCAATAAATAAAATAATGTTATACAATGGGTATATTTTACTTTCACAAAAAAACTTACTCATAAATCAAGTTCATTAAAGTGTAGAAAATGCATGAAAATGGATTGAAAGAGTAACATAAAGAAGCTGAATAGTTCAATGTTAAGTTGAAGTACTACAAGGCAAATCAACAAATAATAAGGTGAAGATTGAAAAGATAGATTCTAAGCTAAATCATAGGCATCATCAACATATTTTAAGAGATTTTTCTACTGAAAAGGACTTGATAGAAACAACAAATGGTTTTAGTTTATTTTGGTACAAGATATAATGAACTTGCAGAAGTCCTATAAGCATACAGAGTAAGCATCTTTACTTCAACAAGGTCAAATAGAAGACTTGAAGAAAATCTTATAACACTCCTGCTGTATTTCTATCACCATTTTACACTTTTTAGGTAAGAATTTAGGGCCATATGAATGAAGAAGGGTCTAGTACTCTAGTTAGAAAACTTGCTTACATCCTAACTTGCAACATTTACCCAAACATTGTTGAGCTATATTCTGTAAGATAGAAACATTAACTTTTACTTTAATCTCCTTATACATGGAGAATGTTGAGTTCCTAGATTCATGTTTCACTTTACCCACGGATGTTCACCAACGGTTTCCTTATTCATGACGAAAAACTAAGCAGAACACAAAAACCAAAAAGACATGTCTGTAATTTAATCCTTAAATAATCTTGATTGTTGATAGTAAAAGGGAAAGTACAACGTCCAATTTGACTCAAACTACAATTTTCTCAAAGGGCATTGAAGAAAATTTGAGCCTATTTTATTCATCAAAATAAGTTGTACAATATCTCGATTGGCCAAAAAGAAAGAAAGAGAGAGAAGAAAAAGAAAAAGGAAAGAAAGAAAGAAGAGAGAAACTACCTGTGGATAAAATGATGTGAAGTGCTTGCCAAGTAGAATTGCAAACTCCTCCGCTGAAAGTTGCTCTTGACATTCCTTTGCTTTGACATAAACCTGTATCGACGTTTGATGTTGAATGATCAACAGATCTAATAATCTAGTAATATGTTTGGATCGAGGGAAAGGATGGGAAAAGGAAGTTTCAGCAGAGGATGATATGTAACAGAAAACATTTTCTGGAGCTGGATAGGCATATTTAGATCCAATTATTATTGTGTAGGGAATGAACAGATGATCATAAATGATAAATGAGCCCACCAAATTGAATTTCCAAAGTCCAAACTCCAAACCAACCCCCCCTTACCTACAGCCTAAATGCCTAACCTTAGAATTTTCAAAACGGGAAAAAGAATAATAAAAAAGATTTTCAGCAATAAATAAAAATGAAATTCTCACGGTGTTTTTCATGGTGTCAGTAGCGACGATATCAGAGTTGTCATCACGAACATAGGAAGGCAGGCAATTGGAAAGCAAGCTGATATTAACCTTCCATTCCACCAGAAAATGGCGACGGTTTCCTCCTTGGTCGCTGCTCCTCCAAACTCTCCCTACTCTCACCCTCGCTTTCCCGTGCCTTTGCTCCAATTTGAATCCATCCAGCTCCTTGGCCATTTCTCACTCTTCTTCTAGGAAATTTTCCCAATTACCAGAGGACTTAAATAGGTGAGCAAAAGCAGACTAAAAAAACATTACTAACAAATTCTCGTGATTCTAAATAAGCAGCTGCACCTGCACCTGTTCCCACTCTACTCTACATATGGAATCTTCTTATCAACCTGATAATTTTGTTTTTCAAGTTTATCTTTAAAAAAGACTAAAATGAGAAAGATAGCTTTTTTAATTGGTTGGTTACCTTTTATATAAATAATTTAAACTAAAACTTCCCTTTATTTTATAAATTCAGTTAAGAAATGAAATTTTATTGTGAAATGATAACAAAACAAAGCAATGGAGTAAAATTGAAGTATGGAAAAGACAAGAGAATAGAGAGACAATAGAATATGGAGAATTTAACAAAAAAAAAATAGAATACGGAGAAGAAAATATGAAAAATGAGAGAAATTGTTCTCATTCATTTTATTCCATAACAAGTAAGTGGCTTATTTATAGGCACATAGATACATCACCATAAAAATAAGGGGATGAACTTAGCACATGCTTTAATTAGATTCATGGACATACACAGCATACATGTATATATAATTAGATTCATACACAACATACATGTATATTCATAACAAATTTATAATTATTTGATAATTTATTTTATATATAGGAAAGATGATGAATATCTTTTAATGTTTCCAAACTAAATGAATACAAATATAATAAACAAAACATTAGAAATTTAACTATTGACACTTGTCAAAGAAACCAAATACTAAGTGGCACTCAATGAGAATCTTGTACATAAAATTAATAGTAAGTTTAATATAAATATATATATTCCTTTTTTTTTTATTTGAGAGAAGATCAGATTTCATTTTTTTTTTTAATTAATAGAATTGAAGAGCAGCGTAATGTTCACTTAACATATTGGGGAATGGTTTTTGTAGGAGATGACGAAACCAAAGTGTTTGTTTTTGTAATCGTATTCAACATCATTTTCACAGCCCACAGTATCCATTTTGATTACTTCAACTAATGTGTTTTTCTTTCTCTTTTCTGGTCTAAAACTGTGGGCATTGATATTTTTCTAGTCAATTAAAAATTACGAATTATTAGAAGCAACGTTGAAAGATTGGATCTCCATACTAGACTCCAGTTTTCCTTTTTTTTTTTATTGGATCTCTTTTTGCACAAATTCTATTGGATCTCTCATCTCTCCTCGTGACTCGTGAGCTTTCGATCCAACTTCTCCAATGATGAATGATGTAAGGTATTTCATCTTATTTTCTTAAAAAAATAAAAATAAATTTAAATTTTGAAAAGATATATAATATATATATATATATCATAACATATATATTAAAGTTGAAAATAACATATATATTAAAGTTGAAAATGAAATTATCCTTTTATCCGGTCTTAATAATCCAGCAAAAAAATGATTTGTTTATTGAGAGTGAGACCCACCAAATAATAACCTTATAATAAAGTTTCAAAAACGCCCTTAACAATCAACAGTAATAACGAAAATACTGAACATAAAAATACCGAAATACCCCTAACAATTTGTTTTTGAATGAATGTGGTGTATTTTAAGACTATTTAATCCTTTACAATTATGGGTTGGATGACTGAACGTTTCGGCTTTAATTCTTCTATGTTTTGTTTTACTTGTCCGATTAAGGTGATTTAAATGTCTATTGAAAGGTGATTTCATGATCCACAACTTCCATGAAGGACTCAAAAACCAATTTTAATGTTTTGATTATAAAAAATGCTTCTGAAATTTTGTAGTTTCGATTACCGGTTTATCTAATATTATATAATTTTTGATCCAATTGTCCGATTGAGGTTGTTCAAGTATCAGTTAAAAGGTTATTGTGTGATCTACAACTTTCATTAAGGGCTTGAAAGCTGAATTTGATTAATGAAATTCGTGGAGGACTCAAGAGGTAATTTTTATGTTTGGTCTCCATAAACAAATATTCTTTTTGCTGGATTATTTATCAAATGATCCTCATACTTTTATGTTTTATTCTATTTAATCCTTTACAATTATGGGTTGGACGATTTAACGCGTTGGCTTTTATTTTTGTATTTTTTTGTTATATTTGTCCAATTAAGGTGATTCAATTGTCTATTAAAAGATAATTTCAATGCCTACAATTTTCATGAAGAACTCAAAAGCCAATTTTAATGTTTTGATTCTAAAAAATGCTTATAAAAATTTTGTGGTTTTGGTTGCTGGTCTATTTATTATTTTATAATTTTCAGTCCATTTGTCCGATTGAGGTTGTTCAAGTGTCGGTTGAAAGGTTATTACATGATCTATTACTTTCATAAGGACATGAAAGCTTAATTTGTTACTTTTATACTTTAGACTATTTAATCCTTTACAATTATAAGTTGAACAATTTAACGCGTTCACTTTTATTTTTATATTTTTTGTTCTATTTGTCTGATTAAGATCTTGCTATCTCTATATAATTAGAAATATAGAAAACTCTTTGTTCAAAATCTTTCTTTATTCCCTTCAAAACCCCGTCGCAGAGCACGGGTTTATGACTAATTAAAAATTAAAAGTTGATTTAATAATGGTTCAAATTTCAATTGATTTTGTAAAGCAAACCAAGTTTCTTTTTTTTATATCATTTTTCACTAATTTCTTAAGATTTCAAATTTGGTTTTGCTTCCATCTCTGAGATCTCTTCCATCTCGACTTCCTCTCAAAATTTCCTTCTCTCGCCGGTAGCTAGTAGTCAAACGTCTCCGACGAGCTCACCACCAAATCTTAGCCTAGAGGACACCAAATCATAACCAGATGAACAGTATTCTCCTGAAACTCAGAACCCAAAACACATACCAGATGATGATTTTGGTTTTTGGGGATTTTCAAGCTGTTGGGTAGAGGTTGCACGAGACTTTCTGTATTTGTATTTGAATACAAAAATTACTTTCTTGTATTTATCTTATCGGTTTATGGCCCAACAAAAAAACTCTTATGGGTTTGATACTGATTGAGATTTGAGGGTCCTCTCTCAAGTTAATTTGCCATTCCATACGTGGAGAATATACTCAATTAGGTATTGTTCCGCGCGATGCGCAGGTCGTGTAAATAATATTTTATTTTTCCAAATCACGACATGCATATAATTTCCCTAAACAAAGACCGGCTGTAAGTTAATATATATTTGTAAAGTTCAAATATCAATAATGAATTATCTTTCTAAACTCTTCACAAATATATATTATCAACAATGAAATACCTTCTCATCAACAATGACCATTTCCATACTGATTATCTTATCCGTGTCTCTATTGTCGAACACATTCCAAAGCTGACATACTCTCACCTTGAGACCTTCCAATCTTTACGTGTCGAATTTAACTCGCTGATAAAATTGCAATCACCGGAAGCTACTGAACTGTTTGGGGGTAAAAATGAGTTATAAATCTATATAAGAAAATATATACGGAATTCATTTAGATGGACTCAAAGAATTACCTCATGTTGAGAAGCTGGGGGTTTTAGAGCAAATAGTAGAATTTCGAATAGGACAATAGGTGAAGGGAAAGAGGGATAATAGGATTTGTAGATTTTTGAGATTATAGAAGGACAAAATCTCAAAAGTATTAACCTAAAGAAAATAAAAGTATGGAGAACAACAAAGAATTAGACAAACAAACACTACCACAAAACAGCTGAATAACGACGTTTATTTGTCCATATAACGGCATTTATAAACGCCGCTACATACTATCCCGGCGTTTGCATTAAACGCCATGACAAATGCCGCTAAAATGGCCGTCGTAATACATAACGGCGTTTTTTTCAAAAAACGCCGCAGTAGTGGCGGCGTTTAAATGGGATATTACAGCATTTCGAGAACGCCCTAACAGAAATTCTTCTCTGTTGATGAAATTGACCGATGGCAGCATTTCTTAAAGTGAACGCCGCCATATAGGGGCGTTTATGTCAAGTAAAACGCCGGCATATGGGGGCGTTGTAGCAATAGAAACACCGTAATTTAGGGGCGTTTATGTTTAGGAACGCCGACATATAGGGGCGTTTGATAAGTTGAAACGTCGTCATTTGGGGGCGTTGTTTCTCAGAAACGCCCCAATATTAGGGCGTTTACTACATCATAAATGCCAGTAAACGACATCATCTTCTTTGTAAAAACGCCGCCAAAGTTGAGTTTTTGGAATTCTTTTATTCAAATGTTTTTTTTCCCAAATATCTTTTCAAATATGGAATATCAATTTTAACAGTAGAAATCTGATATGAATATAACATATAGAAAATTTACATAACTCAAATTGAAGCATCATTTTATAAATACTCAATGAGCTAACAATCACCTTGAACTACCTTGAACAATTACACAGTTGCAATTACACTCCAGTAATGTATTAACAACACCATAAGGTTTTGGAACATTTAATGTAGTGTTCTATACATTGGAAGACACTTAAATGTAGCTATTGTTCCAGTGATACATCAACCACACAAATGAAATAAAGGAATCAAAAGAATCAATAATTATCTAACTTTGTACCACAGTGTGATTGTGCACTGGAAATTGATGTATTCACAAAAAGATTACCCCCATTACCACTGCCAGTTCGACTTGCTATCCGATTTTGAGAGCCATACTAAAAAAGAATAACAATTATAACACTTAATTAGAAACACATTGTAAACAGTACATGCATTTGTAAATAGCTTTGCATAAGTCATATATATATAGTTAAAAATCAATGAGTATTGTACCTGCTGATGGGATTCTAATGGATCATCAAGAACAACATCTGGGAATTTTCCAGCAACCAATCTCATGAGATTATCAAGTCTGGATTTGGTTCGAGCATTCTCTCTTCTCTCGGCATCCATTCGAGCATTTATTTCAGCCAGCTCGTTTTGTGTTTGTTCTTCAAGGCGAGCCAACTCCTGCTTTCTTTCTTCTGCAATCTTTGCAAGCTCTTGTTCCCTTTCTAATTCCTTTTGCTGAAAATGCAATACAAAATTTAGTTGGACATAAAATAGCTAAAACTATACTTGGCATTTACCTATACTTGGACTAAAAACATGTGTAAATACTTGGCATTAATAAATAGAGCAACAAAAACCCATGCTGTATAAACATGACAATGCATTTTCATCGATGCTGTATAATTCTGCATAACAAAACTTGAACAACATCCAGGTCCAGCAAAGGATTCATCCAATTCAGCCATCAAACCAAGATCACATATTCTGATTTTGCTAATGTTTTTTAAGCTAAATTGAGCCAAAACTCAACACCATATCAAACACAATGCATCAACCAACAAAACAAAACTTTTTTGCAATAATTTTGTATCTCCTAAGATGCATTTAAACAACTCTCAATCACACAAGCACGATCATAATATACTACTCAGGTCCAATAAAGGACTGAACAACATTCAATTCAGCCATCAACCAAAGATCACATATTCTGATTTAATCACATTATTCAAGCTAAACTGAGCCAAAACTCAACACCATCTCAAACACAATGCATCAACCAACAAAACAAACCTTTTTTGTAATAATTCTGTATCATGCTATATGCATTTAAACAACTCAGAATCACACAAGCACGATCATAATATACTACTCAAGTCCAGCAAAGGATTGAACAACATCCAATTTAGCCATCAAGCAAAGATCACATATTCTCATTTAAGCACATTTTTCAAGCTAAACTGAGTCAAAACTCAACACCATCTCAAACACAATGCATCAACCAAGAAAACAAAACTTTTTTCAGAAAATTGAAACATACAACTTGTTGCTGAACCTGAATTTCTTCTCTTAGTTGCTCAGCATGGATGAAAAGAAATTTAAACATACAACTTTAAATCCGAACCTGAATTTCTTCTCTTAGTTGCTGAACCTCTGATGATCTTCCGGTCTTTGAATAAGTAAAGAGATTAGCACGACATTTAAAAACAGATGTTGGTGTTGGTCCCAATCCATGCCCTCTCATCCGTCCATGTCTTTCAGGTCCACACACTTCAACCATGATTCTAGATTCAAGTTCATTTTGATCCAAATTTTGTCCTTCAACAGAGGCCGCTTTCCTCAACTCCTTAGCCTTGTCCTATATTTAAACATAAACAAATGATATGTTACATTCGAAGAGAGCATTGATCCATGACTAAAGGTTCAATTTACAGAATTATCATGTAAAACTGGATAATCTCACCATTACAGCTTGGCTCTCGCTGTTTAGTGCCTGTCCATTTTTTCTGGTATGAGTCTTAATGTACATGGCAATTCGTCCAACATCTTGTTTCTTCTTAATCTATGGTTTAGAACAAAAAAGAAAACAGAATTATCATGAAAACAGGTAATTAATTATTAACAGATCATTAAATTGAGGCAAGACCAGATTTCGATCAAAATATATATAGCAACTACCAAGTATCCTGATGAAAGCTAGCTAGTACTGTTTCCTACAAATTTTCCAGCATAATATGCTGTAGATTTGAAAGGTCGATTTCGATGCACCTTTTGTGACCAAGAATTTACAGGAGGTATTACAAGGGTTAAAATATCAGAATACTTACAAAGCAAAAACATTTTGCAGCACCCCAATTATAAAAACAGATTTTACTTACCAGTTCCCCTCTTACTCTCGCAAAGCTTTTTGAACCCGAATAATGTCCCCACTTTTGACTCTTTCTTGAAGCAATTCCTATTTTCTCCTTTTTCTATAAACATAATACATTGTGTTAATGTAGTGAAACAACCCTAAACCACAACACAAAATTCAGTGAAACTGTAAACAATGTAGCTGTACCAATCCTTTTGTCGAGTGCCGAAATTCAGCTAGTTGTTTATATAATGATAAGGGCATATCCTCAGGTTTTTTTTTTATCAATTGTGACATCCATACTTTCTCCTCTAACAAAGCATAACTTCTTCAAATCATGCTTGAAGTCCCTCCACTTTTTTCCCAAATTAGCTAACACAATTAAATCTGGTACTTCAAGCAAAAATCGCAACTGAGAAAAGAAAAACATACTGTTTTTGTTACCCTCTTAAAACAAGAATCCCATCATAACACTAACAATCTAATCATGCTTTAAGTCAAGTAAATACCTTAACACAATCCATGGTTGCTGTTTTTCTATCCATTGGGAGCTTAATCCATGGATTTGGTATGACTGGAAGAGTGGTATACTGCCGAGCCAATTTGCCTAAATATCCAGCGAGGAGTTTAGCTTCATTTCCAATTGGCTGCCCAAATTCATTACCCTCCACAACTACTCTTTGAGGGGGAATTTCATTCCACAGTTTCCCTAGAGTAATCTTGTCTAGTCGCCTTTCCCCATTGACATCAATTATCATTAAAAATGTCTATAGTTAGTTTCAAAACATTTGGAAAAAACCAGCATCAAATTTAGTTCAAAACATATTGTTAAAAACAACATTACCTTTGACAGTGTCATAATCAAGATTTAGGGCGCCTTCAGTGGTCATAGGCTGGGAATCATTAGGTAGATCACCCTCTGGAGGATGGGAAACGGCAGGGACACTTGCTGCATCAAATTGGACTGCTACAGTAGTCGGACTAGTGTTTGGAGGATGGGAAACGGCAGGGAGACTTGCTGCATGACTTGGGGAAGGACTTGGATTCTGTGATTGAGGAGTAGATCCAGCCCTGACCTCAATTGGACCACTAGGAGGAGGAGGAGGAAGCTGCAACAAACCTGTGGAACCGTGTTGGGAATTCCCCATTAGCATCCGAATTTCTCTGAGAATTCCCACGACTAGCAGACTGATCTTTTCTCTTACGCTTACTTGTGGATATGGAGATTTTGGCATTCCTTTCCTTCAAGCCTTTTCTATTCATATCTAACTTCTACTGCATATTAGAAAACAAAACAAATTAAGTTGTATAATAGAAACGCAATAACAGAAATGCAACAAATATAAGTTGAAAATGAAGCAAGAAAACAGAAATTAGTATAATATAAATGCAATAAAATGCAGCAAACAAAAACACAATAAAATGCATCACACAAAACAGAAATGTGTATAACAGAAATGCAGTAAAATGCAGCAAACAAAACAATCATTTGTATAATAATAATCACCATATTAACAGGCATCATCATTTGTTTGAAGCATTAAATAATCCAATCATAAGACATTATTCATCTATGTCAACATCATCTCGAACCCATTGTATATCAGATTGATCATCAACCATTATATTGGATGGAAAGAAATCTGTTCTTCGTTCAGATGCATCCGATGAATCCCCACCCATGTCAAAATTATCCTTAGGTGTATGGGGAACAACAACATGCCAACCCCGTTGTATGAGATCTTCTAAATAGAAAACTTGCTTCACTTCAGAAGAGAAAACACAAGGATCATCAACGAAATGTTCACCAGTATGAATTAGGCGATCAAAATTGACTAGGGTAAAGCCAAATTCATCTTTTCTAACACCTCTAGAACTATTCACATCAGCCCAATCACATCGAAACATGACAACCCAACACTTGTCAAAATAATCTACTTCAATGATATCGTTAAGGACCCCATAGTAGTCAAGGTTTCCTTCGATAGGGTTCATATCTCTAGAGCTAGCATAACTTGTCATTGAGGAGTTCACAACTACTCCAGAATTTTGAGTTCTCCCACTATTAAGCTCTCAGACTTTAAATCAGTAACCATTGATGCAATAAGTCTTGTATCTTTTCACCATGTCCTTTGGACCTCGAGCAAGATTTCCAACTTCCTCAGAAACTCGAAGGCCACCTAAAACCTAAACATCATATGTGTGTGAGTGTCTTTGAAACAACCCATTGCAAGTGGTGTTAATTCAAAGATTAAGATAAGATTAGTTGTACAATTTACCTTATCCCTTAACCATTCATGAAAAGTCTCCATAAATATCTTCTCAACATCACGTTGGTTGTGTCGTCAAGAACGGGCATTAATGAGCAACTCTCTTTTATACTCTCTAGAATCATAAAGAAGCCTAATTAATAGGGAGATGTTACAAGTGAAATTTTGTCCAATAATGTATGTTTATACTAACCTTCGGAATGACTCAACTACATCATGATGGAAAATCACGTATCTATGAGCTTGGTTCAATGATTTTTGATCTAACTTGACATACTTAATCCCGCCACGCGGTTCACCGCCACTCTCGGATAACCAAGGCACGCCACCATCATCTTCCGGACAGCCAGGATTTCTTGATGGTCTATTAAATCGAGTTTCGATACCTTCTAGATATCTCGAACAGAATGTCATACATTCCTCGGCCAAGTAACCTTCGGCAATGGACCATTCCGGAAACCGTTTATTAAGCACGTATGACCCCAACTTACCCAAGAACCTAACAAAATACGTGTATTAATTACCCTTTTCCATTTAATGGAAAATAAAAAAATCAAGTGAAAGCTTGTCTTGGTAAGTTAAATAGACTACCTTTCGATCGGATACATCCACCGAGCAAAAACCAGTCCACCAAGTTTTGCTTGTAATGGCAAGTGAATAACCAAATGCACCATTATAGTGAAAAAGGTAGGAGGAAAAATCTTCTCTAGATTGCATAAAGCTAATGCGGCACGATCTTGAAGTTTATCGAGCTCATCTAGCTTCAGAACCTTAGCACATAAAGCTTTAAAAATATTACAAAGCTCAATTATGGTTGTTGTCACTCTCTTTTGCATTGATGACCGTAAGGCTATTGGAAGTAAGTCATGCAATAAGATGTGACAATCATGGGTCTTTAAATTGTACAATTTTCGGTCAGTGACATTCACACATCTGGATATATTTGATGCATAGCCACCTGGAACCTTGATGTTCTTCAAAACTCCACAAAAGACATCCTTCTCCATTTTAGACATGGCATAACAAGCTGGAGGAATGATGGTCTTTCCATTCGGACCCAATTGAGGATGAAGATCATGTCGGATTCCCATTTCTACTAAGTCAAGACGACTATTTAGATTGTCTTTTGATTTCCCATCTATTCCGAGAATGGTTCCGATGATATTATCACATACATTCTTCTCTATATGCATCACATCAAGGTTGTGACACAACAGATTGTGTTCCCAATAAACCAACTCAAAGAAAATACTCCTTTTCTTCCACATAGCTGCCTCATTTAGCCCATCTTCATCATCATCTTCCAACTCACCATCTTCAACATTCCTTCTTCTTTTCAGAGCTTTCTTTCTCCCCTTGCCATAAGAGAACTGGAGACCTCTCAACATCTCCAAGATTTCGGAACCAGAGGTTATTGTAGGTGCCTCTCGTAATTCTACGGTGTTGTCAAAAACATGCTTCTGATGTCTAAATGCATGGCCTGCTTCCAACCACATCCGATGTCCCACGTAAGAAAACTTCTTTCCATTCTTCAACCAATACGAGCATGTTTCACCCGCGCAACACGGACAAGCAACCCTACCCTTAGTACTCCATCCAGATAAATTAGCATAGGTAGGGAAGTCATTGACAGTCCATAATAATGCAGCACGGAGGTGAAAATTTTGTTTCCTTACTGCATCATAAGTAAGGACTCCTTCCCATAATTGCTTCAACTCTTCCATGGGAGGTTGCAAGTAGACATCAATGTCATTCCTCGGAGCTTTCTCCCCTGGAATTATCATGGAAAGGATTAAAGAAGATTGCTTCATTGTAATCCAAGGTGCTTGAGTATAAGGAATTACAACAATTGGCCATGTACTATGGGTAGTACTCATAGTCTTGAACGGACTAAACCCATCAGCTGCAAGTCCAAGGTGGACATTTCTAGTTTCGGAAGCGAAATCCGGATAACTAGAATCAAAATCGTTCCACGCTAACGAATCGACCAGATGCCTCAAATCTCCATCATCGGTTCGGCCATCGGCATGCCACGTCATAGACTCTTAAGTTTTCAAGGACATTAACAACCTTTGAAGCCTTGGAATTAACGGAAAATATCTCAACACCTTTGCAGGCCTCAATTTCACCGTTCCTGCCCCACCATCCTCATTCAATGCATCACCACTGTTGGGTTTTAACCATCGAGAACTGCCACACACATGGCATGATTCTTGATCTACTCTATCACCCCAATACAACATACAATCTTTAGGACAACTATGAATTTTCTGATATGAGAATCCCAAATCCTTAATTATCTTCTTTAACTCATATAGAGACGGGGGAATTGCTGCAAAAGGGAAAACTTCTCGCAATAAATCTAAAACCAAGTCTAAAGCTTTTCCCGTCATACCAGATAAACATTTCAAGTGCAAGAGCTTTATTGAAAAGGATAATTTCGAAAATTGGGACTCGGGGTAGAGTGGCTCATTCATGCTTTCAAGTAACTTATAAAATGTTGCAGCATCTTCAGTAGGTTCTTCTTCACTTATGTCTTCAACAAAATCACCAGGATTTTCATGACTTTCAACTTCAACTTCACTTCGAGATTGTTGGTGATGCATGTTCAAAACATCACAAAACAATCCTCGAATGTCATTGACCGGTCGTTGAACAAATCACAAGATAAATTCCCCACAAACCAATAACAAATAGATAATAACTACTTAGCTAGGGCAAGTAGGGGTCGAATCCACAGGGAAGGTACGAATCAAAGTTAAATCTTACATAAGAAATTCTAACCTAGAAAACATATTTTTGGGTTTTTCAAAATAGAGTAATTAAACTAGAAAACAATTAAAAGAAATCTAAACTCAATATTTAAAAGAGAATTTAGTAAAAACAATGAATGAAAACATACTTCTTCTCCTTTAGGTAACTACTTTGATCAAGTGAATCATGGATCATGGACACTAAACATAAATTTGACTTATATTGCAATCAATTAAGAATCATAAATTACTCCAAATCGGTATATAGCCTAAGACGTAGACATCAACTTTCATTGAAACAAATTAATCCTCTTAACATCTTAAATAACTCCATTTGAATAATTGGTATAGGAACAGACGTGATGCTAATTCCAACATGCTAAGAAGATTAACCCGCATCTCGCTGACAACTAACCTCAAATGTTATAATCTATGGTTTCAGCCCTTCATATAACAAGCATTAAGTTTTATTAATCCACATGCATGATAAATCAATACCAAACTTGCCTACGTCAATTTCCATCTCGGCCTAAAGATTTCAACAAGGTTTGATATCCCATTGAACCTAGGACTCCTAGAATTACAATTGTTACTTGAACCAACTTTAACTTGACTCAAGCTACTTGAATCTAACTATAGCATTCATAAATCTACAGATATGTTGCGCACCAAATCAATCAAAGTATGAACACATAAGATGAAGCATAGAGATAAGAAACGTATTCAAACGGAAAAAGCTCAAATTATTAAGAACAAAAGTCTCACCAATAATTCATTGATCAAAAGTACCTAAGGAAAAGAAGTATAAAAGGTTTAGCCACTCATGGATTGCTTGCAATCCATGAGAGACTTACAATGCTTGAGGCCGGCGGCTGCCTTTCCTCTTCCTATCGCAAATCCTAGAGCTAGGGTTGAGAAAAAATGATTTTCCATGTTGTGTTAGGGTTTTAGACTTAAGAGGGTATTTATAGAGGGTGGCTTAGGGTTAATTTAGAGCTAAATAAACCCTAAGGACGTGCTGGGCTGCTCTCCAAGTCTTCAAGCTAGTCCAAACAAGAATTTGGGCTCAATTGGATCAATCCCGCAAAACAGGCCCAAGACAGTTTCTGTCCCCTGACTTCAGGGGCATTTTCGTCCACAAAAACGGCAAAACTGAGCTTCGACCAAAACATGGAAGTTGTAGATCTTGGAGTTAGCTTTCCAACGGCTAGTCATACGCCTCAAATGGAGCTCTGGATCAAAAATTATGGCCAAAATACAGAAAGGTCGCCAAATCTGGAAACAAGTGAAAAGGCTTCAAGGTGAAGACACGCATGGCTGCTGGGTGGCGCGCGCGCGGCATGACCCCCGACTCCCCCTGGGTGCCCATGTGGATGGTTTGTGCGCCCAGGGCGTTGCTCTCAGGCCCCAGGTCGCCTGCTCCCATGTGGTTGCTGGTGGCATGTCTCGACTAGCGTTGGGCGCCCATGTGGTTTGCTTGGCGCCCCATGTGGTTTGCCTCGCAACCCATGTACTCCAGTGCTATGACACTTCTTGACATGTTTTCTTGCCTTGAAATTCAACTTTGCTCCTTTGCTTCAAACTCTTGAAAATCAATCTTATGATGATAAAATTGACTATTCAAGCTTTTCAATCACGAACATATTGGCTCCATTCTTCATCCAAAATATCCTTGGAAGATATTTGTGTAAATAATCATCCAAAAAGGCTCCAAAAAGATACAAAATTGGTGATTTTGCACTTTTCTTCACTTTAACACCTATAAACACAAATATACCAAATATAAGGCATAATCAAGCATAAAATACCCAAAATGCATAGGAAAATGACCATAAAAAGATGCATAATTTTGGTCCGATCATATTTCCCCACACTTAAGCTTTGCTAGTCCCTAGCAAACTAAGGTTAATTCTAAGAAAACAAAAAAGGTTAGTGACTAAACTAAACAACATATTGATTCCACCTTCGTCGGTGTACAGCAGCACTTAGCATGTGACGCAAGCCTTTAAACCTCTATACGTCTATAAAGGAGGAGTTATAGTCTCCTGAGGGTTTACTTAACTAGAACGATACCCACAAACATTATGTAACATTAACTAGAGACATCAAACTTAGAAAACAATGTACTTCTAACAAATTAAGAATTTAATCTACATTTTCTAGTCAAATGCAATATAAGTTAGTAAGAATACAAAGACCATAAGATTCAAATTAACTATGCACAAAATCACTCCAATCAATAATGCAAGTTCTAAGATCAACATTCCTTGGGTGAATTTGACAAGGAAAACTTACCATAAGCTTGCATTTTCATCAATTTCCAAAGAGAAAGTAATATCATGGATATTAATCAAAAATTAAGATGGGTTTTAAAAGAAATAGCTCAAAATTTCTAAGCAAGGTTACTAACCTTAGAAGTGTCCATGATTTGGGGCTACTATCTCCCTTTATTTGAGGTTACTAACACTCATTTTTACAAGAGGGACAATATTTCCGTTTTCCATGCCTCTTATCCTCTTTCCAAGGGTTACTAACTCCTTTTGTTAAAGAAAAGAGTGACAACAATGGATTAATTAATATTTTTTATTTTATTTTATTTATTTATTTATTTATTTTATTTTTTTAAGCAAGAAAATATCTCTTCTCCTCTTAACATGAAAACACTTCTTTTTAAAAAATTTAAGCTACCCTTCATACCCCCACACTTTGTCTTTGACATATCCATGACATACTTCTATAAATGTACACAAGCATCAACACAAGTTCTAGAAGTAATGCACTTGTCAAACCATTTTTGGGTATGAAAAACCTTATTAATTACACTTCTCAATTTAAGAATGAAATTATACATAAGAAAATGTGAAAAATATTTTCAATGTATTCAAACTAATTAATATTATAAAAGACTATACTCATGGAAATTAAATCAAAATTTACTAGAGATACAAAACAATTTTTTTTTTAATTTTCTTCAAAAATTTTGAAAATTTTGTCTCTAATCAATAAGATAGAAAAGAAAATAGGATCTTGAAAATAGACTAATTCTTTCCCCCACACTTAAAAGACACATTGTCCTCAATGTGTGATGTGCTAGTATTTTGATTAAAAATTTCAAAACATGTTGTTTTGGAAGCTTTTGGAAAAATGAAGTGCACAAGTAAGACTCGATCTAGAAAGTGTCAACCCAATCTAATAAATCAAGCAAATTTACTACTAGCAATAAAACACAATAAATGGGGTAATCCAATTAATTGAACACATGCAAGAATTAATTCACCAAGAAAGTCGAAACTTAATCTAAGCAAATTAATCAAACATAGTATCAATCATAGCATCCAAACACATAAGTCTTACATAAGATCCAAATAGAACAAATACAAGTACAAATATAAATGAAATGTATGCAATGTCATGATAAAAATGCAAAACATAAAAGAGTTCATAACATATGACATCCTAAGGATAAGAATCATCGGCCTCTCCTTGGTCTCCTTTAGTCCATGGAATCTCGTAGGGTGTCCTCCATTCTCTCCATATAAGCTCTCATCTCACTCCTATGTTGCCTCATCTCTCGAACCATAAGTTGTTGAAATTCTCTCATAGGAAGCTCTTGGAAATTTTCTTCATCAACTTCCAAGGATGGTTGTCTTGACCCTTGTGATTGTTCAAGTCCTTGTGCATAAGTCCTTCTTTGCACATTGTACCAATGTATCTCATTGGCAACGACTCTCCTTCTTAAACCCAAATGACTTAAACAATTTACATCAATGACATTGTCTTCATTGTTGAAGCAATATTCACCATCAACTTCAACTCCTTCATTGACCAAAATCTTGCTAATCAACAATGGGAAAACAAATGCCTTATCTTCATGCGAAGAATGAACTACTTCCCACATCCTTAAAGAGTAACAACCTAGCCATTGGTATTCCATTACAATGTCCTAATCCATGGCAAAGCTTGTCTACAACATAAAAGTCTTCAATGCGAAGCTTATGCTTGTTACTACTCCTAGGAATGACATTATGATGTAATAAGTAACACACAAATCTATCCCTTGGTTCCATGTATTTAACTCTTACCTCTCTACTCCCTTGGCTATCCATACCAAGAGGAATATCAAACCTCCTTAAAGCACCATCCCTTTTCCATGTGCTTTCGGTGGCGGTCCTTTGCTCTCCATTAACATAAGTAAAATAGAATATACTACCCTCATTGTTCAAATCAAGTAAACGACACTAGTATTCCTCATCAACTACAATGTACTTACTTTTAACCATTGTGTTGATGGTGTAGGAATAACCTTCACGCTCCTTGTCCATGTTGGCATAAAATTGCTTCACCAAATTGGGATAGTAGTATCCATCTACTTGAAGAAGTGATCCCCAACCTCTATTGACAAACAATTGGCTAACTCCAAGTTCTTGATCAATGTTAGTTGGAAGCACTTTTTCTATAATGAAAGAGTTGTTATACCTTGATTCATACCACTCTTGACATTCATTATCAACAAATATGGGTGGCAACACACTAAGGAAAGGTTGTATGGCGGTTTCCTCCTCAATTGGTGCGGCTTGGGATGTTGATGCTCTTGCTCTCACTCTTCTCGACATTTTCTCGAACACTTGGTGGGCACTATGTTACCTTGTAGGGTTTCTTGAAAAATCTTTCTTTAAGATCCAATGTAGCACTCCCCAATGCTCTAAAATGCTTTAATCAACTTCCAAACTATCTCTTATCTCCTTTCTAATCACTCCAAACAAGAATCCAAAGAAAACAACCACTTTCCCAAAACTTAAAAATTTGAAAAATTGATGGTTTTAATGGAAAAAGTGTTGATAATCAAATGGGTAAGTGTTTAAGGTGATAAAAAGATGAAAGAAATGATTTGCAAGTGATGAAGTAGTGAAATTTGAAAATTAAAGTGAGTGAATATTTGTTCGTAGGCAAGAGAAAAGAAAATTGAGTGGGTTTTGGATGAAGATGGGTGTTGGGTGGTATTTATAGTGTTTGAGATGGGTGATGGGTTGTAGGTGTTGGAAGGCTCGGCATGGGCATGGGTGCTAGGCACTGTCCGCGCACAACCCAGGGCACATGGGTGCCAAAGCCAACCGGCTGGGTGCTCAAGCAATGCAGTTGGGTGCCCAGCCTGAGTCGGCCTCCAGCACTGGCACTTGCGGCTGGGCGCTGGGGCTTTCCAGCTGGGTGCCCAGCCTTGCGGCATGGGGACCCAGCTGGGATCGGGCTTGGTTCCTCATTTTGCTTCCAATTTTGAATTTATTCTACCAAACTCAATTCCAACTTCAACTCAATTGCCATCCAAAAATCTTACCATATTCCTCAATTTCTTCAATCCAAAAACACTTGATTTTCACCAAAAATTCCACTTGATAACCATCAAAAGATTGGCCTTATATTCTTATCACTTAATTGTCTATATGTATGAGATGCATGAGATAATTATACAATGATAATATGCATGGAAAAACATTCAATTCAAGAAAATTAATTGATATGCATCAATCATCAATCAAATATAGGAAATTAAATGAGATTAGAGTTCAAGAAAGCTTCTCTATTTTTGCAAAGTGTAAGCTCCAATTGCTCTTCATGTGTGCTTCCTTTCCTTGTCTCCATTGCGTGATTGATTCCCTTGAGTTGAAAATGCAAAATGACCTATAACTAAGAAAAAGAAAATTCAAAAGAAAAGGATAGATGTTAGTGTATTGGGTTGCCTCCCAATTAGCGCCTTCATTTAATGTCTTTGGCTAGACATCCTCGTGGACTATTCTCCTTTGGTGAAGGAACGTTGAGTGTGCTCCTTCAAAAGTTCCACGGTGATGTTGAGAGTGTCACTCATGGCTTTGAAAAGTTCAACTATAGCTCCATCAATCTTGAGTAACTTCTCTCGAGCTTCCTTCAATTCCTTGTTGATATCTTCACGCGTGTTGTTGGAAATTTTGCCTCTTTCTCCAAGCTTCTCTTTGTTTTTCTTCTTGATCCAACTTGGAGGTGCAATTGCTTGAGTCAAAGCTTCCCATGCTTTATATGCGTCCTTCACAGTACGATCGAACAAGGGTATGTTGTTGATGCTATCCACAAGAAGTTGATCATCGACTTCTAATCCTTGATAGAAGCACTCTATCAAAACTTGTTGTGAAATGCCATGTTGAGGGCAATCGGCACAAAGTTTCTTGAATCTCTCCCAAGCTAGGTGGAAATTCTCATCCTTGCATTGTCGAAAAGTTGTAATCCTTTGCCTCCCCTTTGAAAGTTGCTCACTTGTCATGGTTGAAGATGTTGTACCTAACTCTTTATTTACCCACTTTTCCACTACACAAACAAATTATTAGTTTTCAAAGATAAATTTGATGAAAGTTTGGGATGAATTACATCACCATCAAACTCCATCGTCAATGAGCCATCAAAAACATCGATTTTGGTGTGAGAAGTCCTTAGGAAAGGCCTTCCTAATAAAAGAGGGGATCCTTTGTAATTTCTCCTTCCATTTCCATAACAAAAATGTCAATAGGAAAAATTAAATGTTGCACTTTAATCAAAATGTTCTCTAGCACACCTTTGGGATGTACCAAAGATCCATCGGCCAATTGAAGAACAACATCAGTATATTTTAAAGGACCAACATTTAAAGTTTGATAGAAAGAATAAGGCATAACACTTAAAGATGCTCCTAAGTCAAGCATAGCATTATCAATGATAGTATTTCCAATTGAACAAGTAATTGAAAACATACCAGGATCCTTGCATTTTGGGGGTAAATGTCTTTGCAAAACAGCAGAAACTGTTGCTCCAACATTCAACTTACCTTGCAACCTTTTCTTGTTTGTACACAATTGCTTAAGAAGCCTTGCATACCTTGGTACTTGTTGAATTGCATCAAGAAGTGGGATGTTGACCTCGACCTTTCGAAAGATATCCAAGATGTCTTGATCTTCATCTTCTTTCATTGATTTCCTTGACTTGGTTGGAAAAGGTTCCTTCTTTGAATCCAATTTGGGCTTGACCACAGAAGTTTCCTTGGCTTCTCCATTATCCTTGACAAATTCAAGAATAATGGGTTCATCATCTTCAATCTTGATCTCCTTCGCTAGCACATGCAATTCTTCTTCTTTCTTGCTTGTCCCTTCATCCATTGTAGACTTAGTTGGATATGGTTCTTCCAACTCTTTTCCACTTCTTGAGGTAATAGCATTCACATTCTCCTTTGGGGCACTTTTGATTGAGATGGGATCTTTTTTTGGCCTTGTGCTTTGAGCTCACTCACCAATTGACCTAATTGCTTCTTGATGATCTCCATGGTCTCTCTCATTTGTTTCATTCCCTCAGAATAGTGTGAAGATTGCCTTGGATAGTTGTTTGGCCTCGCTTGGTAAGCACCTTGGTTCCCATAAGAATTGTAGCTTCTTGGAAATGGCTCTTGTTTCCTTTGAAATCCCTCATGCATTCCCAAAGCATTAACTTTTTCCACATCATCTTCGACCAAACTAGGGCACTTATCCGTGTGATGTCCTAATGAACAAATCCCACAAACCTTTTGCACACTTGATAAGTTCGATTTTACCAAATCAGTGAGCAAAGCGATTTGTTGATTTGCCTCCTCAATTCGTTGCTCCAATGTATAGGAATGGGTTGAGACTTCATTGATCTTCTTAATGTTTCCATCTCTTTGTGCACAATTCTCACGAGTACCAAATTGTTGTCTGTTGGCGGCCATGTTCTCTCTTGGGGGTTGTGATTCCAAACTTGAAGAAGAAGTGGTGGAACGTGGAGAGTTAGCTTGAGAACTTGGTGTTGACGAATCTCCTCCTTGGTCTCGAAACAAATTCTCCTTCCTTACTGCAAAGAGTGTACGTTTAGGCTCAAAATTGAACTCTAAGTCCTTGGTACCACTACTCCTTGTATTTGGCATACAACACCTAGAAAGAACTTAAACAAAGAATCCAACAATAACAAGTAACTTGAAAAATAAAAAGTAAGGAAAAATTAACTAAACTAAAAATTAGAAAGAAAAATAACGAAAAATATAAAAGATAAGGGTAAGAAATTCTTAAGTAATAATCGCCTTCGATTACTAAAACCTTCCCCGGCAACGGCGCCAAAATTGTGACCGGTCGTTGAACAAATCACAAGATAAATTCCCCACAAACCAATAACAAATAGATAATAACTACTTAGCTAGGGCAAGTAGAGGTCGAATCCACAGGGAAGGTACGAATCAAAGTTAAATCTTACATAAGAAATTCTAACCTAGAAAAGATATTTTTGGGTTTTTAAAAATAGAGTAATTAAACTAGAAAACAATTAAAAGAAATCTAAACTAAAGATTTAAAAGAGAATTTAGTAAAAACAATGAATGAAAACATACTTCTTCTCCTTTAGGTAACTACTTTGATCAAGTGAATCATGGATCATGGACACTAAACATAAATTTGGCTTATATTGCAATCAATTAAGATTCATAAATTACTCCAAATCGGTATATAACCTAAGACGTAGACATCAACTTTCATTGAAACAAAGTAATCCTCTTAACATCTTAAACAACTCCATTTGAATAATTCGTATAGGAACAGACGTGATGCTAATTCCAACATGCTAAGAAGATTAACCCGCATCTCGCTGACAATTAACCTCAAATGTTATAATCTATGGTTTCAGCCCTTCATATAACAAGCATTAAGTTTTATTAATCCACATGCATGATAAATCAATACCAAACTTGCCTACGTCAATTTCCATCTCGGCCTAAAAATTTCAACAAGGTTTGATATCCCATTGAACCTAGAACTCCTAGAATTACAATTGTTACTTGGACCAACTTTAGCTTGACTCAAGCTACTTGAATCTAACTATAGCATTCATAAATCTCAAGATATGTTGCGCACCAAATCAATCAAAGTATGAACACATAAGATGAAGCATAGAGATAAGAAACGTATTCAAATGGAAAAAGCTCAAATTATTAAGAACAAAAGTCTCACCAATAATTCATTGATCAAAAGTACCTAAGGAAAAGAAGTATAAAAGGTTTAGCTACTCATGGATTGCAACAATCCATGAGAGACTTACAATGCTTGAGGCCGACGGCTGCCTCTCCTCTTCCTATCGCAAATCCTAGAGCTAGGGTTGAGAAAAAATGATTTTCTATGTTGTGTTAGGGTTTTAGACTTAAGAGGGTATTTATAGAGGGTGGCTTAGGGTTAATTTAGAGCTAAACAAACCCTGAGGACGTGCTGGGCTGCTCTCCAAGTCTTCAAGCTAGTCCAAATAAGAATTTGGGCTCAATTGGATCAATCCCGCAAAACAGGCCCAGGACAGTTTCTGTCCGCTGACTTCAAGGGCAATTTTGTCCACGAAAACGGCAAAACTGACTTCGACCAAAACACGAAAGTTGTAGCTCTTGGAGTTATCTTTCCAACGGCTACTCACACGCCTCAAACGGAGCTCTGGATCAAAAGTTATGGCAAAAATACAGAAAGGTCGCCAAATCTGGAAACAAGTGAAGAGGCTTCAAGGTGAAGACACGCATGGCTGCTGGGTGGCTCGCGCGCGGCTTGACCTCCGACTCCCCCTGGGCGCCCAAGTAGATGGCTTGTGCGCCCAGGGCGTTGCTCTCAGGCCCCAAGTCGCCTGCTCCCATGTGGTTGCTGGTGGCATGTCTCGACTAGCGTTGGGCGCCCATGTGGTTTGCTTGGCGCCCCATGTGGTTAGCCTCGCGACCCATGTACTCCAGTGCTATGACACTTCTTGACATGTTTTCTTTCCTTGAAATTCAACTTTGCTCCTTTGCTTCAAACTCTTGAAAATCAATCTTATGATGATAAAATTGACTCTTCAAGCTCTTCAATCACGAACATATTGGCTCCATTGTTCATCCAAAATATCCTTGGAAAATATTTGTGTAAATAATCATCCAAAAAGGCTCCAAAAAGATACAAAATTGGTGATTTTGCACTTTTCTTCACTTTAACATCTATAAACACAAATATACCAAATATAAGGCATAATCAAGCATAAAATACCCAAAAAGCTGAGGAAAATGACCGTAAAAAGATGCATAAGGAAATGGGCATACAATAGTACCATCAAGACTTGTTTTCTCAAAAGCAACATTAAGGAAATTTTGTAACCCAGCTTGAAAACAATCACCACACTTGTCCTTTTCCACCCAATTGTTATCCATTAAACTCCTACGTTATCCTAACAATTTACAAATAGAAAAGTCTTGAAAACTAATTACAAAACCAAATTTTTAGCAAGTTCCTATGATCATTTACCAAATTGAGTAAGCAACAAAACGGAAAACCAGCACATAACATGAAAATAGCCCCTATTTTTAATATGCTTCTGTGTAATAATCATCCAAAACATAAAACACAATGATTACATGCATGCTCCCTGTTTTTAATAAAACAGCCACCGTTTTTCATATGCTCCCTTTTTTTTCTGATTATATACAATGTTAATAAAAATGACCCTAAACATATTGTAATTCCATACTTCGAGAGTTGAGTAGTTTTCCGCTTAGCCACTCTTACACCAAATGCAACCAATATCTGATTTCCTGTAGCCAATAACAAGTCAAATGTTAGTGTAATGATCAAAGATTTTATCATCTGCAAAATAATAATAAGGTAATTATTTCCTGTAATTTAATGGAAAAACTCATTAAAGATTGATGATCTTATTATAATTAAAATCAATCTCATGTTTCAAAAATAAATCTCAATTTCTAGATGGATATTGTATATATAATTCTGATATATATATATAGTAGTAATAATCTATATAGTAGCTGCTATTGGCTAGCTATATCCTATGCAGGTGAGAAATATCTAGAAAATTGGCAAAATTACTAACAAAAACTCACCTCTGTTCGATAAACACCAATCCCCAAATGCAGCATATTTGGGTTGGGGTCCTTCTTGTCCTTTTGTTGTTGTCTATTCATTTCATGAAAGAGGGATTATGAAAAAGAATACATATATACATATTAATTTCATAGTAACTTGACTTTTTAATCACATTTTTGCACACCTAAGCACCTGACTATGGAAAAGAAAACAACCCCTGTTTTAGCTCAAACTTATGACCTATCTCAACTACATTCCTTAGACTAGAAAACAAGAAAATAATTTTCTGTTTTTTCTCATTATATTTGAAATGCTCGCATGGCAGACAAAATCATCACCACAGGATCTAAAACCTGTAAAAATAAACACAAGTACTATCAAACAATTGACACAAACCTGAGTTTCAACTTCTCGATTAGGATTCTGAGTTCAGTAGGCCCAAGCAAATAATCTTAATAAGAATTTCAACCTACAAAGCCCATAACAAGAACTGTTAACTTAAATCAAATCAGCAAAGGAAAAATAAGAAGACAGGAAAAAAAAGATAAGTGCAGGGCTTCAAATTGCTACTGAAATAGAAGTCTATCTCTCTCTACATATAATATGATCTTGAAAACCCCATTTTCAAGTTGGGTACAAATATATGTTTAAGCCAAATTGGGAATCCAAGATTATCAACAGAATCATCTACTACTTCAGGATTTCTTAGAATCAGACAGCAAACAAAGGTGCGAACTGCAAAGAGGATTCATATTTCAAACAAACATTGAATCGGAAGATTATATAATGAAAGTATTCTTAAAAAGCAACATATTAAGATCACACAATATATTAAAACACAACTTGTCTGTCACTAAAAATCCAACTCAAAACAAAATCACATTCAAAATCTGTCTTCATGCAAACCATCTTAGAAAACCATAGAAATAAGCTCTGCCTCGGCCTGATAAAAAGAACTTAGAACACGCATAGAATGTAAGTACAAACCTTCGAAAATTGACCAAGTCCGAATGGAGAGGTGCGTCAATAAAAACTAGACAAAACCCACTGCAAACTTCAATGGGATTCACGATTTCAATGAAGTTTCCCCGACAAATACTGGAGCTAAGAAGAAATTCGAAGAGAAATTAGGTCATCGATGGATTCGTGAGCAAAACAATTGGGGATTTTCAATGGGTATGTTTAGGGATTTGACGATTTCTCGAAGGGGATTTTGGTTTGGCGTTTTCACGAGAGAGAGAAATTAGCAGAGACTAACCCTTTAGATTTGGGCAATTCAAGAGCTATAGGGGTCGGGCCTTTAGCTAATTTGGATAAAATGGATAGAAGATAACAACGTTTTTTAGTGACCAACGCCGTCAAGGGTGCAATATAACGGCGTTAACAAAACAAAAACGCCATGATATCATATTTTTTCAATCTAAATGAAAAAAATAAAGAGGGAAAATCTGGATTTATGCCAAATGGGGAACACTTCACAGCGTTCTATTATCAAAAACACCGTTCCATGAATTTCTAACGGGAATTTTCTATTGAGTGCGAAAAGAAAGGAGGGAAAATTAATTATTTTGGGCGTTAAAATTTTAACGTTTATAATTAATTAGAAAAGTGACGGTGTTTCACATATAAACGCCGTCATATGTAGTCTAGGCCGGCGTTTCTCAACCCCAAACGCCGTCATAGTTATTTGCCTACTGTGTACGCGCCAAAAAAATGGACTGCAGCTCGTTTACGCGCCTAATTTTTGTTGTAACAGCATTTCTGTAGTTAAAATACCGTCATATGACAGTGTTTGTTTGATAAACGCCGTGACGGCGTTTGTTTTATAAACGCCGTTATAGTCATTGAGCTTTATAGTTTAACGGTGTTTGGTGCAAACGCCGTTAAATTTTCGCCACTATTCCACAATTTTTGCGTAGTGAAAAGAATGAATTTATAGTGAAGAAATTGATAACGTTAATATTTAATAATCATCATATAACGTTAAGAATTAATGGAGCAAAAGAATATAACGTTAATATTCAATGGGCCCATAATTAACAAATTAAAGTCACGTTAGTGGTATATATGTGTGATGATCTATAACGTTTATTAATTTCTAAATAATTCAAATTAGAGTAACGTTAGTGGTATATATATGTGATGATCTATAACGTTTATTAAAGGATTTCTAAATAATTGAAATTAAAGGATTAAAGAGAAACTATATATAATTTGGCACATTAACTCCCCAAAGGGAGTCAAAAATACATATATATATATATTTATAATATATATATATATATATATATATAGATAGATAGAAAGCTTTCAACAATTATTTGTCATTTCTTCCTTTTCTTTTTTCCTCCCAAGTACTAATAAAAATGACCAATTTATCTTAAAAAAAATAGTAACAGGTGAGACAAAAGTCTGAATGGCTCTCACTTTTATTTTCACCTTATATATTATACTAGGTTTGTCACTCACGCTTCGTAGCGGGTTCTTAAAAGTTGTCTAAGGATCTGTATTAATAGATTGTAAGTAAGAGAATTAGGAATTGATGCAGATAATTGAATTATAAATGTCATATTTGTGAAATGGTTAATGTCATTAATTTGGATATATTTTTTTCATAGCAATTTGGATATATTTAGATCTATAGATTTCATGTATTTCATATATATAATAACATAGCATAATTGTACAACTATGATTAAAGGTCAAACAAAAAGAATAGAGTTTAAGCATCTAAATACTTGCAAATAAAAGGAAATAGTTTAATTACAAAAAAAAAAGGAAATAGTTTAAATCAACAATTAAATCTAAATTAAGATTGCAAATTCCTTTTTTTTTTTGCAGAAAAGATCGCAAATTCTAAATTAAATGGACTATAATTTAAATCAACAATAAGTAATAGATAGGCACATCTCTAATATATAAATTTAGGAATGTGATAATGTGATATTAAATTATTCTTTGGGCTTGATTTAATCTAAACCCTAATGAGATTTAAAAAAAAATGGCTATGAGAGACAAAAAATGACATGACTTGAAATCTAAACCCGAAGTGAGATAAAAATACATGATATATAAACCCTAAGTGAGATAAAGAAATGCCCCAAAACTATATTAAACCCTAAGTGACATAGTCTTTCAACATTCTATGTCATAAAAAGTGGTGGAAGAGTCAAAATTTGAAATTAAAAAAAATGGCTATGAGAGACAAAAAATGATATGACATGAAATCTAAACCCTAAGTGAGATAAAATACATGATATATAAACCCTAAGTGAGATAAAGAAATGCCCCAAAAGTACTATATTAAACTCTAAGTGAGATAGTCTAAATTTCAACATTCTATGTCATAAAAAGTGGTGGAAGAGTCAAAATTTCAAAAGTTGTGATATGAAAGCCAAACCCCAGGGGCAAAAAATAAATGGAATGCCCAGATCACCCTTAAGAGTTCAACGAAATAACAAAAAAGTCAAGGGCAAAAAGACCAAAAAACCATGCAAGTAATATATTGAACTCCACACTTCAATTATTATTGTTTGTTATATATTAAACTAAGCATTCATCATAGAATTACATATATATATATTAATATAATTAAGCACATTGATATAGATAAAAAAATAGACTTTGAAAAAAGAAAATTAAAAGAATTGAGAAAAGCGATCAAAAATAAGTTTATATCTTATAACACATACACATCTTATTAACCAAACATGCTTTCTGTTTTTTGTTTTTTAAAACGTACCATAAATTGTATATCCAAATATGTTTTTATTTTTAAAAAATTGAAAACGAAACAAAAATAAAAAACAAAAACAAAAAAACGGAAGCAATTCCAAACGACCCCAAAATGTTTCGCTTTCTTTTTACCGCACAAATTGTTCTTACACTTTTTTTTTTGGCATAGTTCTTACACTTAGTTGCGTTTGCTTCATGGAATGTAGTGGGAAAGTGGTGAGAATGTCATTTCCACCTAAAATTGGGTAGGGGGAATAACTTTCCATATTTGATTGGAGGAATCTAATTTTAGGTGGGAATGACATTCCTACCATTTTCCCACTACATTCCACGAACCAAACGCAACCTTAGTTAGTAGCACAGATATATATGAATAACAGTTAAAACAACATCGAGCTAAAGAAATCATGGCCAGGAGAAGGATACAAGTCCTCTAGCAGCTATTCTTGCCATGGCCCGAGTCTCCTTTGCCAGAGGGTGCCATTCTTCAAAGAAGCTTACTCTGAGTTGCTTTGCCAGTTCCAGCTTTATGTCCTTTACCAGTGGTTCCTTCTTCCATTGTACTGTCATGGAGGCTTTGAAGATTTTACACCATTCTTATTATCAATCCTGATCCAGATTCTCCCCGCTTCCTGCTCTTTAAACCGTATCAGGATTTTCCTAGCATAAATGAGACAAGCAATTTTTCTGTTTCTCGCATGCATGCTTTCCGCCTTTACCATCCCAATTCCTTCAGAATCCCTTGCCAAGGAGGCCAAACCAAACCAGGTTTTTGTCTTTCTTTTTGGCAGTGGACAAACACCACTAGCTCCCCTTTTTCCAAATGAGGCATAGGTGATGAGATATGGTCTCTCTGTATTGAGAGCGCTCTGTGTGAATCTCTGATCCTGTTCCCTTCAATTCCCTTATCTTCAAGCACTACTTTAATTTCCCTTCCATATCCCTTGGTCCTATGGATGACTCTTAACGGGTTTTTCGTTTCCCCTTGAAACATACACTCATTTCTATGGGGCCAGATCATCCATAATGTTTAACTCAAGAGACCTTGAGTTAACCATGCGATCCATTGTTGAGTCCTCTTGCAGACAAGGCTTCCCACTAGTAGAATCCCTTCTTGGTTTTCCTGACATTGGAAGAAATTTTTAAGATGCCCTTGTTGGATAAAGAGCTTTTCTCCTCTTGATTTGGATATCCATCCCTTTAACACAAATGTCTCTACCCTCCAAATGGCTTCTCCAAACCCATGAATCTCCTTGTTTTTCCTTAATAGTCTCAAAACTCTGATTTTTGCAGTATTTGGTTGTCAATTGCCTTGCCATCAGAGTATTTGGATCTTTTAGCACTTTCCATGCCTGTTTTGCCAACAACGCTTTGTTCATATATTCCATTTTCCTCAATCCCAAACCTCCAGCACTTTTTGGTTTGTGTTTATACCACAATTTACAATTAGGGTAAAATTGTAAATGTACATGGTGGTACAAGATCAAGGGCTGAGATTTACTCCCAAAAATCCTATGGATGGTTGGATTTAGTCCACCATAGGCCAAAGTCAACCAGGAAAAAGATTGACTTTTGACTTTAAATCCTTAATTTCTTTTAATTTAATTAATTAAATTAAAGAAATTAAGTAAATTATATTGAAAGCACATTTTGGCCGCCACATATAGTGTATGAATTGGGTCAGGTCGGCCCATGCCCCTGAAATTGGAATCAAGCCCTTCCCGGGTTAAACTTTTACAATTTTGCAAGCAAGGACAAGGGAATTAGGGCTTTGAAACCGAAAAGGAAGATGAAGGAATTTGGGGCAACATCCTTTATTAAAGTTGATCAAAATATCATGAAAAACAATCTGTAAAAATTTCAGCTCATTTGGAGCTCTGAGGAAAACTTGTATTTTTTGCAATTAAGGACAAAATCCAATCCCGGGACCAATTAAGCATGGCGATTGCACCATTAGCTTTGAAACTTGAATTAAATGAGTTATATAAGCTATATGGAAGAATCAAGCCATATTTGCCACTTTTCATAACTTTTACTAAATTTGCAATTAAGGACATCATGGCTGATTGAGCTCGGTTTAAGCCATTTCCTTAATTTGATTTTGATGATACTTAAATGAGAGCTT